>JBBGZY010003042.1:0-37575 GCA_037952925.1 Lithobates clamitans | reverse complement strand
GGGTAGGGAGGAGCGGGGGAGGTCGGTGAGGGGTAGGGAGGAGCGGGGGAGGACGGTGAGGTGTAGGGAGGGGAGGGGGAGGTCGTGAGGGGTAGGGAGGGGTGTGGGAGGTCGGTGAGGGGTAGGGAGGAGTGGGGGAGGTCGGTGAGGAGTGTGGGAGGTCGGTGAGGGGTAGGGAGGAGCCGGGGAGGTCGGTGAGGGGTGTGGGAGGTCGGTGAGGGGTAGGGAGGAGCCGGGGAGGTCGGTGAGGGGTGTGGGAGGTCGGTGAGGGGTAGGGAGGAGCGAGGGAGGTCGGTGAGGGGTGTGGGAGGTCGGTGAGGGATAGGGAGGAGCGGGGGAGGTCGGTGAGGGGTGTGGGAGGTCGGTGCGGGGGAGGTCGGTGAGGGGTGTGGGAGGTCGGTGAGGGGTAGGGAGGGGCGGGGGAGGTCAATGAGGGGTGGGGAGGGGAGGGACATGTTACATGCTCCACCCTAAAAATAAGTGGAGAATGTAACGTGTTCCAGAGGTGAACGTATCGTGGAATAAATGGGGTTTTTTCCCCGGACTCCATGTGTGGATGGGATAATCGGAGAGGTGAAGACCTTTTGGATTTCTCTGTTGTGTGTCCGGATATTTATTTCCAGCTTTGAGATAAATGCCCTAATTCAAGAGATCAAAGGCTCCCGCATAGGAAAACCGGATTTTAATGGTGCCACAAAAAAAAAAAAATCACAATTATAAAAAAAAAAATACTACATTTTATTAATGTAGAAAAGTAAGGAGAATAGAGGTTTACTCAGATGAGCAAATAATGATCTAAAAATAACAAAAATAGTGAACAATAAATGCGCGTGTATGTATGTATATATATATATATATATATATATATATATATATATATATATATATATATATATGATAAGTGATATGTTGTTTCGTCATGTTTCGCAGAACACTTCTTCAGGAGCCGTAAGGCATTTAATGGCCATAGAAACAAAATATAATGAATAACAAACAAGACAAAATAATATACATCATCATATGCTAATAAAATTCAAAGGATTGATTTTTTTGTTTTTTGGAAAAGTTTACATACTATATAATCGAGGAGCGTACAGCATCCAAATGGAATAGAGCATGGCATCAATTGAACTCATATAGGATAATGTGCAGTAGTGGTGACACTCTCCTATCATGTATGTGTTCCTCTAAGAGTCTTACTCTGGGACTCCGGTCTTTGGAGATATGATCCCGAAACTGACTTGTCTATAAACGTGGATCCATACCCCTATGGACAAATACATCATTACTGATGTCTGATTATATGGAAACTGCATCCAGATAAATCCAAGAAATCCATATGTCATATGATATAAATATCTCCTCATTATCATTCGGTGATCCTATAATTGAAGCATCCCCAAGTCTTGTTGGCTGGACTCGGACATTTCCCATTTTGTACAAATCATATTCAGCTTTTATACTGAAACCCTCTGACACCGACCCCTGGCGCCCCCAGATGACACTCAACACGAACACTTATTTTAAAACTCTCTCCGGTCCCCCTCCGTGCTCTCCGCTCTCTCTCCGCTCTCTCTTCGGTCCCCCTCCGTGCTCTCCGCTCTCTCTCCGGTCCTTCTCCGTGCTCTCCAGTCTCTCTCCGGTCCCTCTCCGTGCTCTCCGCTCTCTCTCCGGTCCCCCTCCGTGCTCTCCGCTCTCTCTCCGGTCCCTCTCCGTGCTCTCCGCTCTCTCTCTGGTCCCTCTCCGTGCTCTCCGCTCTCTCTTCGGTCCCCCTCCGTGCTCTCCGCTCTCTCTCCGGTCCCTCTCCGTGCTCTCCGGTCCCCCTCCGTGCTCTCCGCTCTCTCTCCGGTCCCCCTCCGTGCTCTCCGCTCTCTCTCCGGTCCCTCTCCGTGCTCTCCGCTCTCTCTCCGGTCTCCCTCCGTGCTCTCCGCTCTCTCTCCGGTCCCTCTCTGTGCTCTCCACTCTCTCTCCGGTCCCTCTCCGTGCTCTCTGCTCTCTCTCCGGTCCCTCTCCGTGCTCTCTCTCCGGTCCCCCTCCGTGCTCTCCGCTCGCTCTCGGGTCCCCCTCCGTGCTCTCCGCTCTCTCTTCGGTCTCCCTCCATGCTCTCCGCTCTTTTTCCGGTCCCTCTCCGTGCTCTCCGCTCTCTCTCCGGTCCCCCTCCGTGCTCTCCGCTCTCTCTCCGGTCCCCCTCCGTGCTCTCCGCTCTCTCTCCGGTCCCCCTCCGTGCTCTCCGGTCCCTCTCCGTGCTCTCCGCTCTCTCTCTGGTCCCCCTCCGTGCTCTCCGCTCTCTCTCCGGTCCCTCTCCGTGCTCTCCGGTCCCTCTCTGTGCTCTCTGCTCTCTCTCCGGTCCCCCTCCGTGCTCACCGCTCTCTCTCCGGTCCCCCTCCGTGCTCTCTGGTCTCTCTCCGGTTCCCCTCCGTGCTCTCCGCTCACTCTCCGGTCCCCCTCCGTGCTCTCCGCTCTCTCTCCGGTCCCCCTCCGTGCTCTCCGCTCTCTCTCCGGTCCCCCTCCGTGCTCTCCGCTCTCTCTCCGGTCCCCCTCCGTGCTCTCCGCTCTCTCTCCGGTCCCCCTCCGTGCTCTCCGCTCTCTCTCCGGTCCCCCTCCGTGCTCTCCGCTCTCTCTCCGGTCCCCCTCCGTGCTCTCCGCTCTCTCTCCAGTCCCTCTCCGTGCTCTCTGCTCTCCGGTCCCTCTCCGTGCTCTCTGGTCTCTCTCCGGTCCCCCTCCGTGCTCTCCGCTCTCTCTCCGGTCCCCCTCCGTGCTCTCCGCTCTCTCTCCGGTCCCCCTCCGTGCTCTCCGCTCTCTCTCCGGTCCCCCTCCGTGCTCTCCGCTCTCTCTTCGGTCTCCCTCCATGCTCTCCGCTCTCTTTCCGGTCCCTCTCCGTGCTCTCTGGTCTCTCTCCGGTCCCCCTCCGTGCTCTCTGCTCTCCGGTCCCCCTCCGTGCTCTCCGCTCTCTCTCCGGTCCCTCTCCGTGCTCTCCGCTCTCTCTCCGGTCCCTCTCCGTGCTCTCTGCTCTCTCTCCGGTCCCTCTCCGTGCTTTCTGCTCTCTCTCCGGTCCCCCTCCGTGCTCTCCGCTCGCTCTCCGGTCCCTCTCCGCTCTCTCTTCGGTCTCCCTCCATGCTCTCCGCTCTTTTTCCGGTCCCTCTCCGTGCTCTCCGCTCTCTCTCCGGTCTCTCTCCGGTCCCCCTCCGTGCTCTCCGCTCTCTCTTCGGTCTCCCTCCATGCTCTCCGCTCTCTTTCCGGTCCCTCTCCGTGCTCTCCGCTCTCTCTCCGGTCTCTCTTCGGTCTTCCTCCGTGCTCTCCGGTCTCTCTCCAGTCCCTCTCCGTGCTCTCCGCTCTCTCTCCGGTCTCTCTTCGGTCTTCCTCCGTGCTCTCCGGTCTCTCTCCAGTCCCCCTCCGTGCTCTCCGCTCTCTCTCCGGTCCCCCTCCGTGCTCTCCGCTCTCTCTTCGGTCCCCCTCCATGCTCTCCGCTCTCTTTCCGGTCCCTCTCTGTGCTCTCCGCTCTCTCTCCGGTCTCTCTTCGGTCTTCCGCCGTGCTCTCCGGTCTCTCTCCAGTCCCCCTCCGTGCTCTCCGCTCTCTCTCCGGTCTCTCTCCAGTCCCCCTCCGTGCTCTCCGGTCTCTCTCTGGTCTCTCTCCGGTCCCCCTCCGTGCTCTCCGCTCTCTCTTCGGTCTCCTTCCATGCTCTCCGGTCCCCCTCTGTGCCCTCCGGTCTCTCTCCAGTCCCCCTCTGTGCCCTCCGGTCTCTCTCCAGTCCCCCTCTGTGCTCTCCGGTCTCTCTCCATGCTCTCCGCTTTTTTTTTTTTTTTTTTTTTTAGAGCCCCCCCAAATTTGTTAGATAAGTTGGTTTTGCTAGCTTACACTTTATTATAGTATAATTATATAAATCTATGTAGATTGTTGCCACATGATCGATTAATATGTTGAAATTTTCACTTTTGGCGAGCAGTTTTTTTTTTAGTAAAGTAAATAATAGTAAAAAGGACTTTTTTTTTTAATTGTTTTTTTGTTTTTCGTTTTGCACAACTGTTATTCTCTTGCAATAAAAATTTTATAACAACTTTAAAAAGAATTGCTGATTTTTACAATGCTGTTTTTTCTAACATCAATAAAAATGTATTAATCCAAAGAGGGAAAGAGGAAAAGCAAAAAAAAAAAAAAAAAATAGGAAAGGGGGAAAAAAAAAGAAAAACCTTCGACCTGGAGAGAAAATGTACATGAAGTGTCTCACGATGGATAAATGCAAATCTTTTCTTCTTTCCCCCGGACTCCATGTGTGGATGGGATGATCGGCGGGGTGAAGACTTTTTGGATTTCTCTGTGCTGTGTGCGTCCGGAAAATATTTATTTACAAATACTTCTTTCTGCCAATAATCTGCGGTCAGTCACCCTGTTACCTGTACACACCCCTCCCCCCTCCTCCTCCCCCTCCGGCCTCAGCTCAACTCTCTTCATGTTTTCATCTCTTATAATCCATTAATTCTGCACAGACACAGAGATCGCATGATCCGCACCCAGAAAACAAGGGTACAAAATCCCGCCCCCCACGCATGCGTAGATGTGCCGCAGGGACCCAACGGGGCCAGGTTCTACACCCCAAAGGTGGGCCGGGGCCACTAAAGGAGGCTGGAAGTTTCCTCTTCAGAATTCCCTTCAAGATTATATCTGTGAGCAAAAAAAAATAAAAAATTTTTCGTTTGTTTTAATGTGATAATAATAAAAGCTGATGATTTTATGAAGGAAGTTTTTGTCCAATATTTCTCTGTTGTCCTTTATTAATGCCGTTTTATTTTGGATGTGGCACCCCCAAGATAACCGTCCGCCCCCTAATATTGATAATCACAGTCAGTAAAAAAGGGAAGTGGAATTTAAAGGTAACGAGCACAACGGCCTCCTCAACGACGGCCATCCCATAATTGGATGCAACAAACAAGGCAAAAAAAAAGGAGCAATAAGAAAATACAATAAAAAAATATATATATATATAATTATAATAAAGTCTACCACGCAACCGTGTGGCCATCAATGCAGCCTTGTGCTCACCATTCAGCCTGTGTCCACCTTGCAGCCTACCTGTGCAGGGGAGGAGAGGAACAGGAGAGCCGCCCAGGTGATCAGAGCGCAGCGCAGGTAACACAGCGATAACAGCTTTCATTTCAATTGCCGTGTTCCCCGCCGCTCAACGTCATATACAGCCCCGCCCCCTGGCCGGGGAACTCTGATTGACAGATCACCCGTCACTGGGATTGGACGGGTGATCTGTCTGTCAAAGTCCCGGGACCAGGAGGAGGGGCTGTATATGACATTGAGCGGCGGGGAACACGGCAATTAAAATGAAAACTGTTAGCGCTGTGTTTCCTGCGCTGCGCTCTGATCACCTGGGCGTCTCTCTCTCTCTCTTCCCCTCCGCAATCACTGGCAGAAGGACTCCTATTCCACCCAGGCTGCCGGGGGTGCTCCCCCCCCCGCTCCCAGGAAGCCATATAGCTCACCAGCCCTCAGAATCCACTCGCAAAATGCGACCTCCCTTCTGTCCACTTGGTCTGGGGGGAGTGAGTCCAGAGAAGGCCACCATGGGAGAGGGAAGCGGGAGAAGCAGTGTTGGATTCATGAAGCCAGGTTTTGGTAACTGCAAGTAGGTTAAAGGAATTTGTGATAAAAAGGTCGTGGAGGGCGGTGAGTTTCTTACAGACATAGCGGGTGTTCCAGAGGGCACAGGAGAAGGGAGAGGCTGGTTTTGAGAAGAAGAGGAATAGAGATGGCAGTGGATTGCAGCTGCTGCCAGAGGGTTTAGGGAGTCAGGCAAAGACAGATAATGGAGGCCAGCCTCTTCTTCTCCTGTGCCCTCTGGAATGACCGCTCTGTAAGAAACTCACCGCCCTCCACGACCTCCTTATCACAAATTTCTTTAACCTACTTGCCGTTGCCAAAACCTGGCTTCATGAATCCAACACTGCTTCTCCTGCTTCCCTCTCCCATGGTGGCCTTCTCTGGACTCACTCCCCCCGGACCAAGTGGACAGAAGGGAGGTTGCATTTTGCGAGTGGATTTTGAGGGCTGGTGAGCTATATGGCTTCCTTGGAGTGGGGGGGCGAGCACCGCCGGCAGCCTGCGTGGAATGGGAGTCCTCTCAGCGATCGCGGAGGGGAAGAGAGAGAGCGAGCCACCCAGGTGATCAGAGCGCAGCGCAGGTAACACAGCGATAACAGTTTTCAATTCAACAGCCGTGTTCACCACCGGTCGCTGTCAGATACAAGCCCTTCTTCTGGTCCCAGGACTTTGATAGACAGATCACCCGTCCAATCCCAGTGACGGGTAATCTGTCAATCAAAGTTCCCCGGCCAGGGGGCGGGGCTGTATATGATGTTGAGCGGCGGAAACACGGCAATTGAAATGAAAGCTGTTATCGCTGTGTTCCCTGCGCTGCGCTCTGATCACCTGGGTGGCTCTCTCTCTCTCTCTCTTCCCCTCCGCGATCGCTGGGAGAAGGACTCCCATTCCACCCAGGCTGCCAGGGGTGCTCGCCCCCCTGCTCCCAGGCAGCCATATAGCTCACCAGCCCTCAAAATCCACTCACAAATTGCGACCTTCCTTTCATCCACTTGGTCTGGGGGGAGTGAGTCCAGAGAAGGCCACCATGGGAGAGGGAAGCGGGAGAAGCAGTGTTGGATTCATGAAGCCAGGTTTTGGTAACTGCAAGTAGGTTAAATGAATTTGTGATAAAGAGGTCGTGGAGGGCGGTGGGTTTCTTACAGACAGAGCGGGCATTCCAGAGGGCACAGGAGAAGGGAGAGGCTGGTTTTGAGAAGAAGAGGAATAGAGACTGCAAGTGGATGGCGGCTGCTGCCAGAAGGTTTAGGGAGTCTGGCAAAGACAGATGATGGAGGCCCAGGGTTTGGGGATATGTCACCAGAGGTTAGGAGAAGCAGGAGGGTGAGGGAGGTCATGTGAGAATGGGATTTATATGAAGGTACACGCCTCGGAGTCCTGGAGGTTTTATCGGTATATGGATGTAGAATGAGCAAGAGTTGGTAGGAGGAGGAGTAGTAGGGAGAAAACACGCGGCCAAGGCAACAAAGAAGTGTCTCAAGAAGAAGCAACATTGAGGTCCCGGCGTGGCCCTAGCCAGTCTCCAGACCTCAATTTCTTTCCTTGCACCCGTGGTTGTAGGAAATTGTATACTGTATGGCCAGCTTTATATATATTTTTAGGTATTTCCTCATTGCTACAGTCAAAGCCCCTCTTCATTTTTTGTCACCGCAACAATTCTGGTCCTTGTCCTGCGTTGTCTTCTATAGACAGTAGAGGGGATGATGCCGCCGGCGATCGGTCGGTGAGATCGCTTTGTAACGTTTTTGACATTTCCGAGGCAGGTTGAGTTGACTATTAAAGGATTTGCGCTGACTCGTCTGTTCATCCCGGGGACACTCACACTGATAAGGGACTGAGTTTGCTTTGGACTGGATCCTAACCCTGGACCAAGGGCAGGCCATGGTTTCATCATCAGCGCGGAATGTTCCATCCTCCGGTGTGGGGGGGGGAAGGGGGGTATACACAAGGTGTTTATGTCATCAGCGAGCTCAGTGGCTTCCTTGTTGTGGTCGAGGACGGTCAGCGCTTTACATAAACATCGACCTCTCTTTATTCGATGCTCCTGACCTCTAGTGACATGAAGGCCACCTAGTCCTAGAAGTTGGGTCTTCCACGAATACTCTGAATATGAACGCAATACGGTGACGGGAAAAAAGTAACGACAACAAATTGAAGCCATGAAAACCATCATCGCGGCGTATTCCCGAGACTTGGGCGGTAAGTTTGATCACATCGATGCCGCCTGAAAACTTTATATCACGCGGTCCGCCCAGAATTGGGGCTTCATCCACATCATTGTCTGCTATGTGTCCTCCGCAGGGGAACAATTCACAATGGACAAAAACAGAAATTCACAGATTTTTTTTCAATTTCTTTCCTTAATTTAATGAGGCTGCGTTCACACCTGAGCGTTTCAAAGTCGTGCGTTTTTACCATGTTTTTTTTTTTTTAACCACAATTTTTTTACCGCGATTTTGCAGCGTTTTTGCCGCGATTTTGTTCAGGTCACCAATGTAAAAGGCAGAAAAATGCCTGTAATCTGCCCCAAAGAAGCTCCATGTTCTTTTTTGAGTTTAGAGCGTTTTTTTTCAGGCGTTTTGCTTTCTGGTGACAAAACACTCAGATGTGAACAGGTGCCACTGAAATGAATGGGATTTTGCTTGTTGGGCGTTTTTCGGGCGTTTTTTATGAGCGTTTTATGAGCTGAAAACGCTCAGGTCTGAATGCAGCCTTAATGTGGCTGGTGTTTGTGCATTGAAGACACTAGGGGGTGTTTTTGCATTGAAGTCCATGGGATGTGATTTTGCATTGAAGTCACTAGGGGGCGTTCTTGCGTAGACGTCAATGGGTGGCGTTTTTGCATTGAAGTCACTGGGGGGCATTTTTGCATTGAAGTCACTAGGGGGCGTTCTTTCTTTGAAGTCACTACGTGGCGTTTTTTTACATTGAAGTCAATGGGATGCGTTCTTGCATTGAAGTCAATGGAACGCAATTTTGCATTGAAATCACAAGGGGGTATTTTTGCATTGAAGTCAATGGGTTGAATTGAAGTCAATGGGTCTCGTTACATTAACGCAGCGCAAAAAAAGCGCGCTACAAATGCGTTTTCTAGTGCAGTGGTGTGAACGAGTTCTTTGCTACTTACTGCAGTATTGATGCGATTCGGAACAGATCAATATTGGAGGGAAGCGGCCAGCAGAGGGCGCCATACAACAAAGTATTGATTACAGGTAAATTTTGGAGGGAAGCAGCCAGCAGAGGGCGCCATACAGCAAAGTATTGATTACAGATCAATATTGGACGGAAGCGGCCAGCAGAGGGCGCCATACGGCAAAGTATTGATTACAGATAAATATTGGAGGGAAGCGGCCAGCAGAGGGCGCCATACAGTAAAGTATTGATTACAGATAAATATTGGAGGGAAGCGGCCAGCAGAGGGCGCCATACAGCAAAGTATTGATTACAGATAAATATTGGAGGGAAGTGGCCAGAAGAGGGCGCCATACAGTAAAGTATTGATTACAGATAAATATTGGAGGGAAGCGGCCAGCAGAGGGCGCCATACAGCAAAGTATTGATTACAGATAACTATTGGAGGGAAGCGGCCAGCAGAGGGCGCCATACGGCAAAGTATTGATTACAGATAAATATTGGAGGGAAGCGGCCAGCAAAGGGCGCCATACGGCAAAGTATTGATTACAGATCGATATAGGAGAGAAGCGGCCAGCAGAGGGTGCCATACGGCAAAGTATTGATTACAGATCAATATTGGAGGGAAGCGGCCAGCAGAGGGCGCCATACAGTAAAGTATTGATTACAGATAAATATTGGAGGGAAGCGGCCAGCAGAGGGCGCCATACAGTAAAGTATTGATTACAGATAAAATATTGGAGGGAAGCTGCCAGCAGAGGGCGCCATACAGCAAAGTATTGATTACAGATAAATATTGGAGGGAAGCGGCCAGCAGAGGGCGCCATACAGCAAAGTATTGATTACAGATAAATATTGGAGGGAAGCGGCCAGCAGAGGGCACCATACAGCAAAGTATTGATTACAGATGAATATTGAAGGGAAGCGGCCAGCAGAGACCAATATGTAGTCATTGTGTGTTCCAGGAAGCCGGCTGACTTTGCGCTCGGCACTGCGATCGATCTCCGCCGCCGCCACACCGCCCCAAGAGCACCGCCGCTCCTGCCTGCAGATCCTCGTCATAGTACAATGGATGTTCTCTTTTCTGCTGATGGGTGAGTCTTCAGTGGAACAAACTGAAACTTTTTTCTTTCAATAAAAAATACTTGATTTAAAAAAAAAAAAAAAAATTAAACCGCATCCATCCAATATGGTGAGATTCGTCCAAATTGTGTAGAAAATTGCGGAGAATAATTCTGTAAATATTGGTGGGCATGGAAATAAGATGGGAAATCCGATTGGCTAATCAGCTTATCTGTATTCTGCTAATGTGTTACTAAGTAACCTACAATGACCCGGTACATGACGTCCGAACACCCAGCGAATAAACAATGTATGTGCATCCGGAAATTACAATCATTAGTTTAATCATTTATTCATTTATGTCTTAATAATTTCATTTTTTGTACCAATGTAATAATGTATTTTTAAATAACTTCTATTTTTTTTTAAATTGTTTAAAACATTTTTTTTTTAATTTAATAAATAATAATTTAATCAATTATTTTTAAATAATTTATGTGGTTTTTTTTTTTTTTTTGTTTATGTTCTTTGTTGCAAGAAAAGTGTTGGATGCTTAATCAGTATATGCAGGATAACCTGCGATTTATGCCAAAGAATTATGAGATCAGAACAGATCTAACCAGGAAAATTTGTGAAAGTAAAAAGAAAAAAAATCTCCCCTTTTAATATTAAAAAAAACAAGAATATAATTTAATTTAATATAATAATTCAATATAAAAACTGGAATGTATTTATTTATTTGTTGGTGTTTATTAAATAATTGCATATGACCGGTATCCATCGCCCTGTCACTTTTCTTGTTGGAATCTTTGACTTTTGACTATTACCTAAAGATTGGCGGACAGCCAACTGAGAACTATAATTATTTATTCATTTGTGTATTTATTTACAGTATGTATCTTTATTTATTTATTTGTGTATTTATGTATCTTTATTTATATATTTATTTATGTATCTTTATTTATTTGTGTATTTATGTGTCTTTATTTATATATTTATTTATGTATCTTTGTTTATTTATTTATTTATGTATCTTTATTTATATATTTATTTATGTATCTTTATTTATTTGTGTATTTATGTATCTTTATTTATATATTTATTTATGTATCTTTATTTATATATTTTTTTATGTATCTTTATTTATTTGTGTATTTATGTATCTTTATTTATATATTTATTTATGTATCTTTATTTATATATTTATTTATGTATCTTTATTTATTTGTGTATTTATGTGACTTTATTTATTTGTGTAATAATGTATCTTTATTTATTTGTATATTTATTTATGTACAGTGCCTTGAAAAAGTATTCATAGCCCTTATTTTTTTTATACACAAATAAATAAAGATACATAAAGACACAAATAATTACATTTACAAATAAAGATACAGTGCCTTGAAAAAAGTATTCATACCTCTTGAAATTCTCCACATTTTTTTCATGTTACAACCAAAAAACGTAAATGTATTTTATTGGGATTTTATGTGATAGACCAACACAAAGTGTCACATAATTGTGAAGTGGAAGGAAAATGATAAATGATACAAATAAATATGTGAAAAGTGTGGGGGAGGGGCATTTGTATGGCGCCCCCCGGAGTCAATACTTTGTAGAACCCCCTTTCTCTACAAGTCTTTTTGGGGGTGTCTCTACCAGCTTTGCACATCTAGAGAGGACATTTCTGCCCATTCTTCTTTGTAAAATATCTCAAGCTCTGTCAGATTGGATGGAGAGCGTCTGTGAACAGCAATTTTCAAGTCTTGCCACAGATTCTCAATGTGATTTAGGTCTGGACTGTGATTGGGCCATTCTAACACATGAATATGCTTTGATGTAAACCATTCCATTGTAGCTCTGGCTGGATGTTTCGGGTCGTTGTCCTGCTGGAAGGTGAACCTCCCCCCCAGTCTCAAGTCTTTTGTAGACTCTAACAGGTTTTCTTCTAAGATTGTCCTGTATTTGTCTCCATCCATCTTCCCATCAACTCTGACCAGCTTCCCTTTCCCTGCTGAAGAAAACCATCCCCACCACATGATGCTGCCACCACCATGTTTCACGGTGGGGATGGTGTGTTCAGGGTGATGTGCAGTGTTAGTTTTCCCCACACATAGCGTTTTACTTTTAGGCCATAAAGTTGAATTTTGGTCTCCTCTGACCAGATCACCTTCTTCCACATGTTTGCTGTGTCCTCCACATGGCTTCTCACAAACTACAAACAGGACTTCTTATGACTTTCTTTCTCCAATGTCTTTCTTCTTGTCACTCTTCCATAAAGGGCAGATTTGTGGAGAACACGACTAATAGTTGTCCTGTGGACAGATTCTCCCACCTGAGCTGTGGATCTCTGCAGCTCCTCCAGAGTTACCATGGACCTCTTGGCTCTTCTCTGATGAATGCTCTCCTTGCCCGGCCCGGTCAGTTTAGGTGGACGGCCATGTCTTGGTAGGTTTGCAGTTGTGCCATACTCTTTCCATTTTCCGATGATGGATTGAACAGAGCTCCGTGAGATGTTCAAAGCTTGGGAGATTTATTTATACCCTAACCCTGCTTTATACTTCTCCACAACTTTATCCCTGACCTGTCTGGTGTGTTCCTTGGCCTTCATGATGCTGTTTGTTCACTAAGGTTCTCCAACAAACCTCCGAGGGCTTCACAGAACAGCTGTATTTATACTGAGATTAAATGACACACAGGTGGACTCTGTTTACTAATTAGGTGACTTCTGAAGGCAATTGGTTCCCCTAGATTTTAGTTATCAGAGTAAAGGGGGTGAATACAAATGCCCCCCCCCCCCCACACTTTTCACATATTTATTTGTATCATTTATCATTTTCCTTCCACCTCACAATTATGTGACACTTTGTGTTGGTCTATCACATAAAATCCCAATAAAATACATTTACGGTTTTGGTTGTAACATGACAAAATGTGGGGAATTTCAAGGGGTATGAATACTTTTTCAAGGCCCTGTATCTTTATTTATTTATTTGTGTATTAAGGGATAACTAAAGGTCAGTTTTTTTGAAAAACAAACATGTCGTACTTACCTTTTCTGTGCAGTTGGTTTTGCACAGTGGCCCCCGATCCTCCTCTTCTGGTGTCCCTCAGCGGCACTCCTGGCTCCTCCTCTTCTTGAGTGTCCTGTTGAAGAGCCGCTCTCCCTTGGGGCACTCATGCGGGGGGGGGGGGGGACGCTCCCGGGTCCTGCCGTTGCGTCTATCGACACAGACAGCAAGACTCGGCTTTCACCCCCGCCTCCCACGTCATTGGATTTGATTGACAGCAGTGGGAGCCAAAGCTGCCTCATCTGTGCCCAACAGTGCCACAAATCTATGCTCACCAGTGCATAACAGTGCCAGCAATCAGTGCCACCCATCAATGCCCACGAGTGCCACCTATCAATGCCCAAAAGTGGTGCCAATCAGTGCCACCTAGCAGTGTTGCCTATCAGTGTCACCTACCAGCGCCGATCAGTGCCCATCACTGACACCCATCAGTGCCACCTATTAGTGCCCTTCAGTGCCACCTATCAATGCCCTTCAGTGCCACCTATCAATGCCCTTTAGTGCCGCCCATCAGTGCCACCCATCAGTGCCCACCAATGCCACCTCATCAATGTCCACTAGTGCCGCCTATTACTGCCCATCAGTGCCACCTTATCAGTGCCCACCAATGCCACCTATCAGTGCCCACCAGTGGCACCTCATTAGTGCCCATCACTGCCACCCATTAGTGCCTATCACTGCCACCCATCAGTGCCCATCACTACCACCCATCAGTGCCACCTATTAGTGCCCTTCAGTGCCACCTATCAGTGCCCTTCCATGCCGCCCAACAGTGCCCATCAATGCCACCTCATCAGTGCCCACCAGTGCCGCCTATTACTGCCCATCAGTGCCACCTTATCAGTGCCCACCAATGCCACCTTATCAGTGCCCACCATTGCCACCTTATCAGTGCCCATCACTGCCACCCATTAGTGCCTATCACTGCCACTCATTAGTGCCACCTATTAGTGCCCTTCAGTGCCAATTATCACTGTCCATCAGTGCCCATCAGTGCAGCCTATCAGCGCCCATCAATGAAGGAGAAAAATGACCTGTTTGCAAAATTTAATAACAAAATATAAAACGGTTTTGTATTTTTTTTTTAAAGAAATTTCAGTCTTTTTCACCCCCGAGGTGATCAAATACCACCAAAATGAAGCTCTATTTGTGGGGAAAAAAGAAAAAAATGTAATTTGGGTTCAGTGTTGTATGACCGAGTAATTGTCATTCAAAGATTGACGGCGCTGAAAGCTGAAAATTGTCCTGGGCAGGAGTGGGGAGAAAGTGCCCAGTAAGCGAGTTGTTATTTGTGTGTTTATGTATCTTTATTTATTTGTGTGTTTATGTATATTTATTTATTTGTATATTTATGTATCTTTATTTATTTGTATATTTATGTATCTTTAGTTCTGTATTTATGTGTATATAATTATTTATTTGTATATAAGTTTATAAGTTCGGATATACACAGAGTGTTTCATTCAGCGAAGAGTCAGGAGAACATGAAGAATATCGGGAAGGACGGGTTGTGTTTGTGTGAAGAAGGGGGTCGTCACCCCCAGAAACGTGTCGGATTGTTCATAGAATACAGAATGCTACAAATGAGGACTGAACAAAACTCTGACATAATTCCAGTAACATTCACATCCCCCGCCATGATCCTTCCTATGTGCTATATAATAAAATATCCCCCCCCCCGTCTCTTCCTCAGGGTTGGTGTTCCTGGTGATCTTCACTTACCTCTTCTTCACCCACCTGTGGCTCATATCCGCCGCTTACCTGAGCTGGCTTCTCCTGGACTGGGACACACCTGAAGCAGGTAACAAAGACCTCAATCTAATATTTGTTGTGCCCCCCCCTCCCCCGTTACTTCCTTCCCAAGCAGGTGACAGCGGGCGGGACCCCTCAGTTACAGAGGTCTTCTTCCTTTCTGCTTACCAGCTTTTTGGGAGATGAGTTCCCAGATTCCTCTACCTCTCCTCTCTCCTCACCTACCCCCCCCCCCCTTTTGTTTCGAATTTTGACCCCCCCTTTTTTTCTCAATTTTTGACCCCCCCCTTTAGCTTATTGTGTTTCAATTTTTACTCCTGTTTTATCCTGATATTACCTTTTATTGCAGATCATCAATTCATCCCGTATATAATTCTGCTAAAAAGCTTGTCCCCCCACCTTTTTTTTCCTCAATTTTTGACCCCCCCTTTTTTCTCGATTTTTGACCCCCCCCCCCTTTTTTTTCCTTGAATTTTGACCCCCTCCCCTTTAGCTTATCGTGTTTCAATTTTTACTTCTGTTTTATCCTGATATTACCTTTCATGGCAAATCATTTCATCCCCTATATAATTGTGCTGAAAAGCGTGTCCCCCCTCCGCCCTTTTTTTTCTCAATTTTTGACCCCCCCTTTTTTTCTCGATTTTTGTCCCCCCCCCCCCCTTTAGCTTATCGTGTTTCAGTATTTACTTCTGTTTTAACCTGATATTACCTTTCATGGCAGATCATTTCATCCCGTATATAATTGTGCTGAAAAGCTTGTCTCCCCCCCTCCCCTTTTTTTTCTCAATTTTTGACCCCCCCCTTTTTTTCTCTATTTTTGATCCCCCCTTTAGCTTATTGTGTTTCAATTCTTACTTCTGTTTTATCCTATATAATTGTGCTGAAAAGCCTGTCTCCCCCCCCCCCTTTTCTCAATTTTTGACCCCCCCCCTTTTTTTCTCGATTTTTGACCCCCCCTTTTTTTCTCGATTTTTGACCCCCCCCCCCCCCTTTATCGTGTTTCAGTTTTTACTTCTGTTTTATCCTGATACTACCTTTAATGGCAGATCATTTCATCCCGTATATAATTGTGCTGAAAAGCTTGTCCCCCCCCTTTTTTTTTCCTCAATTTTTGAGTCCCCCCTTTCTTTTTCTCGATTCTTGACCCCCCCTTTTTTCTCTATTGTTGATCCCTCCTTTAGCTTATTGTGTTTCAATTTTTACTTCTGTTTTATCCTGATATTACCTTTCATGGCAAATTATTTCATCCCCTATATAATTGTGCTGAAAAGCTTGTCTCCCCCCCTTTTTTTTAAATTTTTTAACCCCCCCCTTTTTTTTCTCGATTCTTGACCCCCCTCTTTTTTTTCTCGATTTTTGACCCCCCCTTTTTTTTCTCGATTTTTGACACCCCCCCCCTTTAGCTTATCGTGTTTCAGTTTTTACTTCTGTTTTATCCTGATATTACCTTTCATGGCAAATTATTTCATCCCCTATATAATTGTGCTGAAAAGCTTGTCTCCCCCCCCCCTTTTTTTTCAATTTTTTAACCCCCCCCCCCCTTTTTTTCTCGATTCTTGACCCCCCTCTTTTTTTTCTCTATTTTTGATCCCTCCTTTAGCTCATCATGTTTCAATCTTTACTTCTGTTTTATCCTGATATTACCTTTTATGGCAGATCATTTCATCTCGTATATAATTGTCCCCCCCCCCCCCCCAAAAAAAAAAAACAGAAATGGTGAAATTTTGGCATTAATATGGAAAATCTGACTGACCATGCCAAAAAAATTTTTTTTTCGGATAATGATGATATGACGCCATTTATTATCACGGTTTGGCTCCTTTTTAAACCCTAATGATAAGAGAAATCCCCCAAATGTCCCCGATGAAAAGTCCCCCCCCCCCCCCCCCCCGAATGTTTGGCCTTGGTACGGACACAGAAGGTGGCACACACAGGTTACAGTGCCAATTAAAGGTTCATTACCCACATTGGTGGTGTCTGTGTACAAATAGTCACTGAGTTTGTTCACTCTCATGTGGATGCACTGAGCAGGCTCGATACTGGGCCATGGGGAGCAGAAAAAACTGTCAAAAGACCTGCGTAACAAGGTAATTGGAACTTTATAACAATGGAAAAGGATATAAAAAGATATCCAAAAGCCTTGAATATGCCAGTCAGCACTGTTCAATCATTAAATTAAGAAGAGGAAAATTTGGGGATCTGTTAATACCAAACCAAGGTAGACCGAGAAAGAGCAGAAAAGAACTGTCAAAAGACCTGCGTAACAAGGTAATTGGAGCTTTATAGCGATGGAAAAGGATATAAAAAGATATCCCAAAGCCTTGAATATTCCAGTAGGTACTGACCAATCACAAATTGCAATGGGTGGCTTCCTTTTCATGCCATCCATTGTATAAAATTGTGTTGCTAGCTGTGATTGGCCACAGTGATCACCTGGTACAGAGCCAATCACAGCCCATCTGTACCAAGTGATTAGCTTTGGCCAATCACAGCCAACCACAACAATACACACTGAATAAATTCAGTTTCATTGAGTAAAAAATGAGCCACCATCTCAAGTCAAGAAACTTTGATGGTGACCCTGGATGATGCCTGAACAAACATGGTGCCGTCTTTTCTAACGATGGCATTAGATTCATCACTAATAATGTATATAGATCGATAACATGGAGTAGAATTGTCTGATCCCCTTTGTTCTTTTTTTTTCCATATTACAGGGGGTCGGCGCAGTGAGTGGGTGAGGAACTGGGCTCTTTGGAGGCATTTTCAGGAATATTTCCCTATACAGGTATGAGAACACAGAGTCCGGGAATGTGGGGGAAGTGCCTGAACAAGGACCTCCATGGCGGGATCACCGGGGATTATATATTACCAGTAGCGGCAGATGGAACAATATTTAACGGCCGCTTGTAGTCTCCATTGGAAGTCCTTGTGACCGGCGGGTGACAACGCAGGAGCAGTATTGGGAGATGGGGACAGAGGGTTGTCACCCTATAACAGAAAGTGACCTCCTTGGCGGTATCAGCGGGGGGGGGGGGTTTCAGTGATTGGGTTTAGATTTGAACCATTAACTCCTCCCCTCCAGTCATTGATCTTGTCCTCTCCCCGCATCCCGCAGCTGGTGAAGACACACCCCCTCCCCCCAGGGAGGAATTACATAATCGGCTCTCATCCGCACGGAATTCTCTGCATCGGAGCGTTCTGCAACTTCGTCACCGAATCCACCGGCTTCTCCCAGAAGTTCCCCGGAATCCGACCCCACCTGGCCACACTCGCCGGAAACTTCCGACTCCCTGTACTGCGCGAGTATATGATGAGTGGAGGTGGGTACTGCGCCAGGATATCAACTGTCAGTGCTGCTTCCCTGAACTGTCAGTGCTGCTTCCTTCTCTCTCAGTGCTGCTTCCCTGAACTGTCAGTGCTGCTTCCTTCTCTCTCAGTGCTGCTTCCCTTAACTGTCAGTTCTGGTTCCTTCTCTCTCAGTGCTGCTTCCCTGAACTGTTAGCTTGGAGGGGGCGGGGGGGTCAGGATAGTTCTTTGCCCTCGTAGGTTATGACATTGTGATTGTAGAGAGTTGATGGAAGTCGATGGGTGATTCCGGTTGTATAACAGGCTGTGTATGGTCTGATCTCATCCCTCCCCGTCTCTCCCCCAGGTCTCTGCCCGGTGAATCAAAAAGCGATTGGCTATACTTTGTCCCAAAAGGGCCGTGGCAATGCCGTGGTGATTGTCATAGGGGGCGCTGCTGAGTCCTTGTCCTGCCAGCCGGGAGTGACAAACCTCATTCTGAGTCGGAGGCGAGGATTTGTGCGATTGGCATTGGAGTATGGGTCAGTAATCTCCCTATGTAAGTAAGGGCCTTGATGGGTGGAGCGGCACTCTATATTAATGACTGTGGGGGGGGGGAGGGGGTAGTCATCTCCTATTTTATTGGCTGGAGGGGGTAGTCATCTCTAAAGTAATGGCTTTGGGGGGAGGGGGTGGCCATGGTTGTGGAATGAAATGGATCTCCATGCTGATGGCCAGAGTTGTGGAATGGAATGGATGTCTATACTGATGGCTATGGTTGTGGAATGGCATGGACCTCCATACTGATGGCCATGGTTATGGAATGGATCTCCATACTGATGGCCATGGTTGCGAAGTGGAATGGATGTCTATACTGATGGCCATGGTTGTGGAATGGAATGGATGTCTATACTGATGGCCATGGTTGTGGAATGGAATGGATCTCCATACTGATGGCCATGGTTGTGGAATGGAATGGATGTCTATACTGACGGCCATGGTTGTGGAATGGAATGGATGTCTATACTGATGGCCATGGTTGTGGAATGGAATGGATGTCTATACTGATGGCCATGGTTGTGGAATGGAATGGATCTCCATACTGATGGCCATGGTTGCGAAGTGGAATGGATGTTTATACTGATGGCCATAGTTGCGAAGTGGAATGGATGTTTATACTGATGGCCAGGGTTGTGGAATGGATGTCTATACTGATGGCCATGGTTGTGGAATGGAATGGATGTCTATACTGATGGCCAGGGTTGTGGAATGGAATGGATCTCCATACTGATGGCCATGGTTGTGGAATGAAATGGATGTCTATACTGATGGCCATGGTTGTGGAATGGAATGGATGTCTATACTGATGGCCATGGTTGTGGAATGGAATGGATGTCTATACTGATGGCCAGGGTTGTGGAATGGAATGGATCTCCATACTGATGGCCATGGTTGTGGAATGGAATGGATGTCTATACTGATGGCCATGGTTGTGGAATGGCATGGACCTCCATACTGATGGCCATGATTATGGAATGGATCTCCATACTGATGGCCATGGTTGTGGAATGGAATGGATGTCTATACTGATGGCCATGGTTGTGGAATGGAATGGATGTCTATACTGATGGCCATGGTTGTGGAATGGAATGGATGTCTATACTGATGGCCATGGTTGTGGAATGGAATGGATGTCTATACTGATGGCCATGGTTGTGGAATGGAATGGATGTCTATACTGATGGCCATGGTTGTGGAATGGAATGGATCTCCATACTGATGGCCATGGTTGCGAATTGGAATGGATGTTTATACTGATGGCCATAGTTGCGAAGTGGAATGGATGTTTATACTGATGGCCAGGGTTGTGGAATGGATGTCTATACTGATGGCCATGGTTGTGGAATGGAATGGATGTCTATACTGATGGCCAGGGTTGTGGAATGGAATGGATCTCCATACTGATGGCCATGGTTGTGGAATGAAATGGATGTCTATACTAATGCCCATGGTTGTGGAATGGAATGGATGTCTATACTGATGGCCATGGATGTGGAATGGAATGGATGTCTATACTGATGGCCAGGGTTGTGGAATGGAATGGATCTCCATACTGATGGCCATGGTTGTGGAATGGAATGGATGTCTATACTGATGGCCATGGTTGTGGAATGGAATGGATCTCCATACTAATGGCCATGGTTGTGGAATGGAATGGATGTCTATACTGATGGCCATGGTTGCGAAGTGGAATGGATGTCTATACTGATGGCTAGGATTGTGGAATGGAATGGATCTCCATACTGATGGCCATGGTTGTGGAATGGAATGGATGTATATACTGATGGCCATGGTTGTGGAATGGAATGGATGTCTATACTGATGGCCATGGTTGTGGAATGGCATGGACCTCCATACTGATGGCCATGGTTGTGGAATGGAATGGATCTGCATACTGATGGCTATGGTTGTGGAATGGAATGGATGTCTATACTGATGGCCATGGGTGTGGAATGGCATGGACCTCCATACTGATGGCCATGGTTGTTGAATGGAATGGATCTCCATACTGATGGCTATGGTTGTGGAATGGAATGGATGTCTATACTGATGCCCATTGTTGTGGAATGGAATGGATCTCCATACTGATGGCCATGGTTGCGAAGTGGAATGGATGTCTATACTGATGGCCAGTGTTGTGGAATGGAATGGATCTCCATACTGATAGCCATGGTTGCGAAGTGGAATGGATGTCTATATTGATGGCTAGGGTTGTGGAATGGAATGGATCTCCATACTGATGGCCATGGTTGTGGAATGGAATGGATGTCTATACTGATGACCATGGTTGTGGAATGGAATGGATCTCCATACTGATGGCCATGGTTGTGGAATGGAATGGATGTCTATACTGATGGCCATGGTTGTGGAATGGAATGGATCTCCATACTAATGGCCATGGTTGTGGAATGGAATGGATGTCTATACTGATGGCCATGGTTGTGAAATGGAATGGATGTCTATACTGATGGCCAGGGTTGTGGAATGGAATGGATCTCCATGCTAATGGCCATGGTTGTGGAATGGAATGGATCGCTATATTGATGGCCATGGTTGTGGAATGGAATGGATCGCTATATTGATGGCCATGGTTGTGGAATGGAATGGATGTCTATACTGATGGCCATGGGTGTGGAATGGAATGGATCTCCATACTGATGTCCATGGTTGTGGAATGGAAGGCCCTCCTAGACATGTGATGGTCGGGGGGTCTCCAGGTTTCTAGGTGTAGAATGAAGATGCAGGAGTATCTTCTATTTCCGGGAGATGATGACTGCGTGGCTTCTGTATGATGGTCCGGATCCCCTCACACACCAGGAGATAGGAATTGTCCCCACCCCCTGCCTTTTTAGGGTTGTAGTGACAGCGGGTCTCTTCTCTCTGTACAGGGCGGACCTGGTCCCTTCCTTCTCCTTCGGGGAGACGGACCTCTACCAGCAGGTCAATTTCTCGGATGGAACTTTCCTGCGTTCACTTCAGTGCAGATTCCAGAAAATCTTTGGCTTTGCTCCGTGCTTCTTCTACGGCCGAGGACTGACCTCAGCGGACTCCAAGGGGTTCATCCCGTACTCCCGTCCAATCACCACAGTCAGTAAGTGTCACCATCAATGAATCTGATCTCATTATTGGCTTTACTGTTTTCATTAAAGTTGTTGTAATGGTGCATTCTCTGCATTAAAAATGCCCCAGAAAAATACTCACCTGAGCCTGATATGGACTCACCTTTGTGCCCCTCTGCAGCGGCTCCTCTCCCCTCTCCCCTCTCTGAGGGTTAGCTGACAGCAGCGGAAGTCATTGGCTCCTGCTGTTGTCAATCACAGCCTGTAAGGAGAGAGCGGGAGGGGGGCAGGGCCAAGCCACGTTGTGTGTGTCAGTGGACACACACAGCCCAGCTCAACAGCGTGCCTGCATGAGTGCCCCCATAAAAAAGTTCAGTAGACACAAACATAACCCCCCAATATTGGTGTCAGAGGACACAATAAGAACCCCCAGCATTGGTTGTCAGAGGACACAATAATAACCCCCAGCATTGGTGTCAGTGGATGCAATAATAACCCCCAGCATTGGTGTCAGAGGACACAATAATAACCCCCAGAATTGGTGTCAGAGGACACAATAATAACCCCCAGCATTGGTGTCAGAGGACACAATAATAACCCCCAGCATTGGTGTCAGTGGATGCAATAATAACCCCCAGCATTGGTGTCAGTGGACGCAATAATAACTCCCAGCATTGGTGTCAGAGGACACAATAATAACCCCCAGCATTGGTGTCAGTGGACGCAATAATAACCCCCAGCATTGGTGTCAGTGGACGCAATAATAACTCCCAGCATTGGTGTCAGAGGATGCAATAATAACCCCCAGCATTGGTGTCAGTGGATGCAATAATAACTCCCAGCATTGGTGTCAGAGGACACAATAATAATCCCCAGCATTGGTGTCAGTGAACGCAATAATAACTCCCAGCATTGGTGTCAGTGGATGCAATAATAACCCCCAGCATTGGTGTCAGTGGACGCAATAATAACTCCCAGCATTGGTGTCAGAGGATGCAATAATAACCCCCAGCATTGGTGTCAGTGGATGCAATAATAACTCCCAGCATTGGTGTCAGAGGACACAATAATAATCCCCAGCATTGGTGTCAGTGAACGCAATAATAACTCCCAGCATTGGTGTCAGAGGACACAATAATAATCCCCAGCATTGGTGTCAGAGGACACAATAATAACCCCCAGCATTGGTGTCAGTGGACACAATAATAACCCCCAGAATTGGTGTCAGAGGACACAATAATAACCCCCAGCATTGGTGTCAGTGGATGCAATAATATCCCCCACCATTGGTGTTAGTGGGCACAATAATAGCAACCCCCTCTCCCAGCATTGGTGTCATTGAATGCAATACTAACCATCAGATATGCTGTCAGTGGACGCAATAATAGCCCCCAGCATCGTTATCAGTACTATAAACTTTGGTGGTCAGTGGCAGTAAAATTTTGATCCTTTTATTCTTTTTTTTAATTTTTGTGTTTGGATAGTTGGAGAGCCGGTCACTGTCCCTCAGATAAAGGACCCCAGCCCGGAGACGGTGGACCTCTATCACAACCTGTATAAACGTTCTTTGATCAGACTCTTCCATGAACACAAGACAAAATACGGACTGGGAGAGAACGCCGAACTGCGGATCTTGTGACACCACACCCTTGTGATGTGTAGAACTCTGGGGACAGAGGTGGACGTGTCCCGGTGGACACTGGAACGGACATTCATGGTTAACATTTGGATGGACAGTTATGGAGGGCATTGTGATGGGCATTAATGGAGGACATTGGGATGGGCATTCATGGTGGACACTGGGATGGGCATTCATGGTGGACATTGGGATGGGCATTCATGGTGGACATTGGGATGGGCATTTATGGTGGACATTGGGATGGGCATTCATGGTGTACATTGGGATGGACATTCTCGGTGGACGTTTGGATGGACATTCATGGTGGACATTGGGATGGACAGTTATGGCGGGCATTGTGATGGGCATTAATGGAGGACATTGGGATGGGCATTCATGATGGACATTGGGATGGGCATTCGTGGTGGACATTGGGATGGGCATTCGTGGTGGACATTGGGATGGGCATTCATGGTGGACATTGGGATGGGCATTCATGGTGGACATTGGGATGGGCATTCATGGTGGACATTGGGATGGGCATTTATGGTGGACATTGGGATGGGCATTCATGGTGGATGTTGGGATGGGCATTCATGGTGGATGTTGGTATGGGCATTCATAGCGGACATTGGAAAGAATGTTCATGGTGGACTTTGGGATGAATGTTCATGGTGGACGTTGGGATGGCCGTTCATGGTCGGCTCAAACGTTAATGCACACTACTACTAAGTCAGCGTCCCTCCAAACGAACACCATGAACGGCCATCCTAATGTCCATCATGGACGTTCATGGTGGACATTGGGATGGTCATTCATGGTGTTGGTTTAGTGGGACTCTGACTTCTGGTAGTGTGCGTTAATGTTTGAGCCGTGGTCTGACCAGTGTTTCTCCAATGTCACCTGTGCGGGAACAACATAAAAGAGACATTGTTACTGGCAGGTGTGAAGACACAGGAACCAGAAGATATGATCTATCATCAGGGGTTCTTAACCCTATTATGATTATAACCCCCCCCCTACCCCAATGGGTTGGCCAATATGACCTCATACCCCATTATCCAAATTGTCCATCTTTGGTTCTACTAGCTACCAGTAGGCAGGACCACCAGTAGAAATCAAATGACCCTTAACAACCTACCTAACCCCCCCTTAATGGATTAGCCAATATGTCCCCATGCACTGTTCTCCAGATTGTCCATTATTGGTTCTACTAGATACCAGTATGCAGGGCCAACATTAGAAATTAAGGAGCCCCATACATCCTACCTGAACCCCCCCACCCCACCATTGATATCAGTGAGATAGCACACAGAGCTAACTCTGGCAGGGTATTCAGTTAGTGTTGTGTTCTCAGTCCAGGATGGACCCCAGTGATGAAGGACTAGACACTCACCCAGCACCCCCCCGTCATACACGCTGAAGTCCATTCCTCACCTTCTGATCTTAGAATTATTCCACTACAAGTTTGGTCAGTGTGGCGACATTGAGTCCGCACTTCGGTTTGAGGATTGTTAAACGGAGCAAGCAACTGCCTTAGAGGACACCCTGTCCCCTCCAGCTTTTCTTTCTAGGAGGTTGCTGACTGGTCAGCTTCCAACCATGAGCTGTCCCACATCGTACAGCAAGGTTGATGTTGGCCACCTCCCTTTCTGAATGGCTGACATGCAGGTGACATCACAAGCCTGTCAGCTCAACCCATATATCCTTGTGTGTGGTCAGTGAGCCCCGTGGAGGGCGGGGTGACAGGGATTAGAACCACTGGGGGGAAAGAGGGTCAAGCCTGGGCCCCCATGTTGATCCAATGGTGGGTCTTCCAGTATGACTTCACGAGATGTCCATAGCTTGGTTTTACGTTACATATGGATAGCTAGTGATAGAACAGCTGAAAAAAAATCCTAACAATGTATCATATTAATTTATATTAAAAAAGGGCAAATCACAAGTTAGCTACACATTTTTGTAAGATATTTCTTGTTTCTGTGCCATCAGAACATGGAATGGAGGTCCATTACTGATCAATGTACCCCCCCCCCCCCCCCCATCCCAATGTCTTCTAAAACATCAAACCGATTTTAATTCTAGATTTAATATTAATGAGAATATTGTTTCATTTTTTTGATTATTCAGGATATTGTACCCCCCTCCATTGCAGTACAAAGTCTGATTGGACCCCCTTCTCACCAACTTATACTCTCCCCCACTGAGACCCCCTTAATCTCTCATTTAATTGTAGCTACTGCAAAGTACTTGGTGCATCTCAGTATGGAGATCTAGCTTGATTGATGCCTCTTCCTTGATGTAGTGTAGTTTGAGCCTAGCGCACAATGTTCAGGTCCGAACCTAGTCCGGTTAGGAGGAGGAGGACCAGTGCTTGAGCCTAGTGAATAATATCCAGGTCCAAACACATCAATGTTAACAGAAGGATCATGTGGGTTCCTGCCATACTGCAGAGCTTAACCCCCCCCCAACCCACTTATATGTACCCTCACTAAGATATCCAACTACATTGTGGTTCCATTGTAGCTACCGCAAAATATTTGGTGCATCTAGGTATAGAGGATTATGTGGTCCTCTTGCCATGATTCAGTGCTTGGGCTTAGTGAACAATATCCAGGTTCAGACATAGTTCAGTCAGGAGGAGGAGGAGGACCATGTGGTCTCCTACCATAATGCTTGGGCCTAGCAAACAGGGTCCAGGTTCAAATACAGTCATGTCGGGAGGAGAACCATGTGGTCTCCCTGCCACGAGGCCGTGCTTGGGTCTAGCAGGTCTTAGGACCTAGTTATACTGCCTAGTTATACTGCCACTCTCTGAGATCCCCTGCGACTCTGTGGTTCCTTTGTAGCTACTGTGAGGTACTTGGTTCTTCTATGTATGGAGGATTATGTGGTCTCTTACCGGGTTGCAGGGCTTGGGTCTAGCAGGCAATCTCCAGGTCTAGTTCAGTCAGGGAGGAGGACCATGTGGTCTCCTCCCATGATGCAGTGCTGGGGTCTAGCAGACAATCTCCAGGTCTAGTTCAGTCAGGGAGGAGGACCATGTGGTCTCCTCCCATGATGCAGTGCTTGGGTCTAGCAGACAATCTCCAGGTCTAGTTCAGTCAGGGAGGAGGACCATGTGGTCTCCTCCCATTAAGCAGTGCTTGGGTCTAGCAGACAATCTCCAGGTCTAGTTCAGTCAGGGAGGAGGACCATGTGGTCTCCTCCCATGATGCAGTGCTTGGGTCTAGCACAGTGTTTCTCGAATCCAGTCCTCAAGGAGCCCCAACAGGTCATGTTTTCAAGATTTCCCTCAGATGAAATGGCTGTGGTAATTACTAAGACAGTGAAACTGATCAAATCACCTGTGCAAATTAATGGAGAGCCTGAAAACATGACCTGTTGAGGACTGGTGTTGAGAAACGCTGGTCTAGCAGACAATCTCCAGGTCTAGTTCAGTCAGGGAGGAGGACCACGTGGTCTCCTGCCATGATGCAGTACTTGGGTCTAGCAGACAATCTCCAGGTCTAGTTCAGTCAGGGAGGAGGACCACGTGGTCTCCTCCCATGATGCAGTGCTTGGGTCTAGCAGACAATCTCCAGGTCCAAACCCAGTCACATAAGGACCTACTTATACTACCCCTCGCTGAGATCCCCTGCTACTCTGTGGTTCCTTTGTAGCTACTGAAAAATACTTGGTTCTTCTATGTATGGAGGATTATGTGGTCTCTTACCAGGTTACAGGGCTGAACAATATCCAGGTCCAGACATAGTTCACTCAGGGAGGAGGACCACGTGGTCTCCTGCCATTATGCAGTTGGGTCTAGCAGACAATCTCCAGGTCTAGTTCAGTCAGGAGAAGGACCATGTGGTCTCCTGCCATGATGCAGTGCTTGGGTCTAGCAGACAATCTCCAGGTCTAGTTCAGTCAGGAGAAGGACCATGTGGTCTCCTATCATGAGGCAGTGTTTGGGCAGAATATCTCTGGGTCCAAGCACAGTGCAAATGCCAACCTTATCCTAGGGCTAGAATGGAGCAGTGGTGGGTGATAAAGCTGAGAATAGATCGGCGTCTGATTTTATACCCGGGTCTCCCGGCCAATGTGGTCTTAAACTAACACATTATTACGCCATGAAAAATATGTGGGTTGTGTCGTATTGATGACCATGTACTGACATTACTATGCTGTAAATAAATATAGAACTTTATATAACCACACTAAGGATGAGTGGATCTTTCTGGGTTCAGTTCACCGAGGGGTCCGGCTTAATATTTGGAAAACCCCAAACTAGAGGCCAATCCTGTAGAAGTCAATGGGAGGTGAATCCTGTTAATAAGTTCCGCCATTTTAATTTTTTTTTTTTTTTTTATTCTTATTTTTTTTAAGTTCCAGACATTTTTAGGGCTCATAGGCAAGATATTGTCAAAAATCACAATGGGAAGCTGGGCACAGGGAACATAACTATATCAGAAAAACATATTAAAAAAGTACATTTAGATAGAAGGTAGCTATAAAGAGGCTGCAAGAGATCAGCAGCACTGAGATGTTTTTTTTTTGTTTTTTGTTTTTTTAAATCACGTGTTGTATATAATATACAGAGCACAGCAAATAAAAAAAAAATCATGTGTAGGATTACATTTAATGGCGCATTCTGACATTTTTCCAGCAGGTGGCGGTAGCGTTCTATGGAGTATGATTTATACTTTCTGATCTGATAGGACAGATCTGTATGATCTTCAATGGAAATAAAGCAACACGTAATGGGCTCTTTTATATAAACACTGTGTGTATATAAGAGATATATATAGTATCTCACAAAAGTAAGTACACCCCTCAGTGACATTTGTGTAAATCTTTTCTTCTCTCTTTTCATGTGACAACACTGAAGAAATGACACTTGTCTACAATGTAAAGTAGTGAGTGTACAGCTTGTATAACAGTGTAAATTTGCTGTCCCCTCAAAATAACTCAACACACAGCCATTAATGTCTAAACCGCTGGCAACAAAAGTCAGTACACCCCTAAGTGAAAATCTCCAAATTGGGCCCAAAGTGTCAATATTTTGTGTGGCCTCCATTATTTTCCAGCACTGCCTTAACCCTCTTGGGCATGGAGGTCACCAGAGCTTCACAGGTTGTCACTGGAGTCCTCTTCCCCTCCTCCATGATGACATCACAGAGCTGGTGGATGTTAGAGACCTTGTGCTCCTCCACCTTCCATTTGAGGATGTCCCACAGATGATCAATAGGGTTTAGGTCTGGAGACATGCTTGGCCAGTCCATCACCTTTACCCTCAGCTTCTTTAGCAAGGCAGTGGTGGTCTTGGAGGTGTGTTTGGGGTGGTTATCATGTTGGAATACTGCCCTGCGGTCCAGTCTCTGAAGGGAGGGGATCATGCTCTGCTTCAGTATATCACAGTACATGTTGGCATTCATGGTCCCCTCAATGATCTGTAGCCCCCCAGTGCCGGCAGCACTCATGCAGCCCCAGACCATGACACCCCCACCACCATGCTTGACTGTAGACAAGACACACTTGTCTTTGTACTCCTCACCTGGTTGCCCCCACACACGCTTGTCACCATCTGAACCAAATACGTTTATCTTGGTCTCATCAGACCACAGGACATGGTTTCAGTAATCCATGTCCTTAGTCTGCTTGTCTTCAGCAAACTGTTTGTGGACTTTCTTGTGCATCATCTTTAGAAGAGGCTTCCTTCTGGGATGACAGCCATGCAGACCAATTTGATGCAGTGTGCGGCGTATGGTCTGAGCACTGACAGGCTGACCCCCCACCCCTACAACCTCTGCAGCAATGCTGGCAGCACTCATACGTCTATTTCCCAAAGACAACCTCTGGATATGACGCTGATCACGTGACCTCAACTTCTTTGGTGGACCATGGCGAGGCCTGTTCTGAGTGGAACCTGTCCTGTTATACCGCTGTATGGTCTTGGCCACCGTGCTGCAGCTCAGTTTCAGGGACTTGGCAATCTTGTTATAGCCTAGGCCATCTTTATGTAGAGCAACTATTCTCTTATTGCAATCCTCAGAGAGTTCTTTGCCATGAGGTGCCATGTTGTACTTTCAGTGACCAGTATGAGAGAGTGAGAGCGATAACACCAAATTTAACACACCTGCTCCCCATTCACACCTGAGACCTTGTAACACTAACGAGTCACATGACACCGGGGAGGGAAAATGGCTGATTGGGCCCAATTTGGAGATTTTCACTTAGGGGTGTACTGACTTTTGTTGCCAGCGGTTTAGACATTAATGGCTGTGTGTTGAGTTATTTTGAGGGGACGGCGAATTTACACTGTTATACAAGCTGTACACTCACTACTTTACATTGTAGACAAGTGTCATTTCTTCAGTGTTGTCACATGAAAAGATACAAGAAAATATTTACAAACATGTGACTGAGGGGTGTACTTACGATAGAGAAATTATATATATATTTCTCTATCTATCTATCTACACACAGAGAGAGAATTAGATAGATAGATATATTTATTATATATACCGGCTGATCTCCAGGTAAACAATAAATCAGACTTTATACCGAGTTTAGTATTTATTGAGAAGCACATTTCTAGGATAACAAATTATTAGTAAAAATTGGCAAATATTCCAGAATTAAAATATTGAGACCTATAAATATCAGTAAATTCGCCTTCACAAAATATCTTCATTCATACAAAGTTTCTATTATTGATCTTAAACAGATAAAAAGGTAAAATATCCCCAAAACTTTCATTTTGCAACAACCAACCTGTCATAGTACTAAATTTGTATTTTATTTTTTTTGGGGGGGGGGGGGGTGGACCTGGAGCATTGCTCTTCACAAACCATGGCAAATCCCCCCCCATCCCCCTGTGGAATACACATTACAAAGTGGTATTAAACTCAAACCCAAAATCGTCATATATTGTAGTTTACCAGTCATTAGATGTGGCGGCTGCATTCGTTTTTTTTTTTTCCCCCTCTGTTTTCACCTGGTGATCTGGCCAGTAGCACACTCCCTGTATTAGAGCGCCCCTCCCCCCCACTCTGGAGGAAGGAGCACAGGGGGCACCTTTGGACAGCAGCAATGTCAGTCGGGGGGGGGGGGGGGGAGGGGAGTGTTAGATGGACTAGCAGATTTAGATACTTTGTAACAGAAGGAAGGCGCCTTCATCCCTACACTAAACCATTGCGCCCAGGTCAGCCTCCCCTCCCCCACCCCCTCCCTGTCCCAGCCAGATCTGAAACCAAATAAATCCTTCATATTCTGTATTAAATTGTCAGTAGCGTCTATTGTCAATGGTGGATAAAATGTAGCGATAGCCGGATCCTAAAATGTTACTTTTTTTTGCTCTGAGATAATAAAATAATACATTAAAAAAAAAAAGACAAAAATCTAAAATTAAAGATCTATTTATAGCACCGGTTACAGGAAGGAGGAAATCCTCGGATCTCAGTAAAAGACGTTCGTTTTGTGGACCCCTCGGCGTTTTGAATCGCAGGAATATTTGACGCAATTCTGTCCGCAATTTCAAAGCGCCCAGGTGTGAATGACAAATCACATAACGCACATTTCAGATCCTATTCATTTGAATGGCACCAAAAAAACCCCCAAAAAACACACACACACACAACACTGTGCGGTTATGTCACGATTGTCACGCAATAAATCGCATTGCAAACCGCATCACGTGAAGCTTCTCGCCCCAAAAAAGTTCAGGGTTCAGGGGCTTTTTTTTTTTTTGGATGATTTGCTTCATGCGATGCGGTTTGCAGTGTGACAATCGCGGCAGAACCGCACAGCGTTTTTTTAGGAGTCATTCAAATAAATGGCATCTGAAATGTGCGTCTTGTCATTCCAAATCACATCAATATAGATGAGGATCCGGCTTGGAGGCGACTTCCATTTAAAGTCTATGGGCACAAGTCAGATAGAAATCGCCTTGAAGTAGTACAGAAAAAAAAAAAAAAAAAAAAAAAAAAAAAAATCGCAGCGACTTCAGTAGTGCTAATAAGGGAGCTCTCATTGATTAGCATAGGATTTCACGTCATGCGACTTGTGGGTGGTCTCACAAGTCGGATCCCAAGTCGCAGCCGTGCGAACCGAGCCTTAGGATGCATTCACCCCATGGCGTTTCAAATCCGCGATTCAAAACTCCCAGGTGTGAATGCAGCCCAAGTCTCGGGTCACACTGCTGTGACTTGGGAAACCTCAAAGTCGCATGACCCATGTTAGTTAACGAGAGCCTTCTTATTAGCACTACTGAAGTCGCTGCGACTTTCAAACAGGGTATTACTTCAAGGCGACTTCTATCCGACTTGTGCCCATAGACTTTAATGGAAGTCACCTCCAAGCCGAATCCTTGTCTATATTGACGTGATTTGGAATGACGAAACGCTCAGGGGTGAATGCAGCCCAAGTCTCGGTTCACACGGCTGCGACTTGGGATCCGACTTGTGAGATCCCCCCAAAGTCACATGACATGTAAAAACCCATGTTAGTTAACGAAAGCCTTATTAGCACTACTGAAGTCGCTGCGACTTTCCAAAAGGTTCCTGTACTACTTAAAGGCGACTTCTATCCGACCTGTGCCCATAGACTTTAATGGAAGTCGCCTCCAAAGCTATAATGATGCGATTTGGAACCAACAATAAAAAAGGAAGACTAACGATTTCCCAAAAGTCGCTTCTAAAGTTGCATCAAAGTAGTACTCAAGTCGCCTGGCAAAGGCGCACCATAAAAGTCACGCCACTTTCAGGTCGCAGCAGTGCGAACCGAGCCCAAGGCCTCGGGCACACAGTGTAATTTGGGGGGGGCGTGTTCCAGCTCCAGGATACACCACGCCCCCTAGTAATGAATCGCTGTATACACTGTAGTTGCAGTAAAGCCCTGAATGCAGCTTGTGCCGCTTTATTTGCGGCCATTGTTACAAATAATATTTATAGCAAGATTATTATTTATAGAAATATTTATAATAAAAAATCATTTAGATTTGGGTCTCACACTTCCCTGTTTCTGTGCGTTGTGTTAATGCTCGTTGCGTCACGCGTCAATGCTCGTTGCGTCACCTTTAATGTTCAGGGGTAGCTTATTACCAGGAGCACGCAGCACTTCTCCCCAACGCAACCCCCGGCATTGCATTCCCCTTTGCGTTGTGCTGCATCTGGATAACAGAAGTTTACCTTTTCTGCGTTGCGGCACCAAACGGAACGGCACCACAACGCCGCATTAACACACGTTTACCGCAACACACCCGATTACTAAAGTATGTTTTGGCCCATAAAGTGCAGCCTCTTCCCTGTGGGCTCCCCCATCTGGCCAAGATTTGAAGATGTTCATCTCCGGGACGTCTTCTTCTCCTCCTCCTCCTCACTGTTGTCACCTTTGTCCTCGGCCACCTCGCACAGCTGACTCTCATCCACGTGCTCCAGGGACTCCGCTCGTTGCATGGAGAGCTCATTAAGGGATATACGAGGCAGTGTGTTCTGTTCTGGATTTAGCCACGGCTTAAACTCCGGCTTGTTCTTCTTCTTCCACGACGGGTACTGGAGGCAAGCCTTGTGCAGCTTCCGCAGAATCTGGATTATAGAAGAAAGAGGTCAGCAAGGTCATACTAAAGGGGTGACTACAGTTCTATGGAATCTCACACCTTCTTAATCTCAGAAAAGACAACAAATTGTAGCCCCCTTATCCATCACACCTACTATATGTCCAAAGGTACATGGACCCCCTCCCCCCTTCCCCCTCCTAGTGATGACGTTCAGGTGTCTCCAGTGAAAGGTCCTGGTAATACTCCATCATACAAAGACATTGTAGACAATTGTGCTCTTCCAACCCCCCCCCCCCCCTCCCATGTACAAAGTAAGCTCCATAAAAGACTCAATGTGACCAGCTTGGTGTGAAGGAACTCCAGTGTCCTGCACAGAGCCCTGACCTCAACCCTACTTTTGGAAAACATTTGGTATAAGGTGTTCTTATCCAACATCAGTACCTGCCATTAATCCTACAGAACACCTTTGGGATGAGGTCTTCTCATCCCAAAGGTGTTCAGTAGTTTTGAGATCATGGGGAAACTCCAGTGTCCTGCACAGAGCCCCGACCTCAACCCTACTGAACACCTTTGGGATGGATCGGGACACCAGTTGTGAGCCAGGTCTTTTCATACAACATCAGTACCTGAGGGGAACTTGTTCATACTGCATCATACAAAGACATTTTAAACAATTGTGTTCTTCCAACCTTGTGGTTGGGGACCTCATCCTGGAATCTTCTAGACACAGCAAGTCAAGGAGGACAGAGCATGTACAATGGGGAAGACAATTCCATGGGAAATGAGCTGCTTTATCTCCCAAGCATCTAAATAGAAGCTTACCAGACCACTCATTGTCCAAAACAGTATACGACTAAAGTTTATGGACCACCTCCAAATGATGGAGTTTAGGTGTCGACCAGTGAAGGGTACGGTTAATACTCCATCATACAAAGACAATGTAGACAATTGCGCTCTTCCAACCTTGTGGTAACAGTTTGGTGAAGACCCTTTTCTGTTCCAGCATGACTGTGCCCTCCTGTGTACAAAGCCAGCTCCATAAAGACATGGTGTGACCAGTTTGGTGTGGAGGAACTCGAGTGTCCTGCACAGAGCACTGGCCTCAACCCTACTTTTGAAAGACCTTTGGAATCGGGTCTTCACTTCCAACATCGATACCTGACCTCACAAATTCCCACAGAGACCCTCCAAAATCTTGTGGGAAATCTTACCAAAAGAGTGGTGCCAGCTCCATAAAGACATGGGTTGACCAGTTTGGTGTGGAGGAACTTGTGTCCTGCACAGAACACTGACCTCAACCCCACTTTTGAAAGACCTTTGGAATCGGGTCTTCACTTCCAACATCGATATCCTGACCTCAACCCTACTGAACCCTTTTGGGATCAGACGGTGTTCAGTAGGTTTGAGATCATGGATGAACTCGTGTCTACAGAGCCCTGACCTCAACCCTACTGAACACCTTTGGGATCGATTGGACTGCCGATGGTGAGCAATGTCTTTTTGTTTTGCGCCCAATGTGGGACTTAATGCGTGAGCCAGGTCTTTTCATTCAACATCAGTATCTGACCTCACAAATTCCCAGATACCCTCCAAAATCTTGTGGGAAGTCTTACTGAAAGAGAAGAGTTCCATAAAGACATGGTGTGACCAGTTTGGTGTGGAGGAACTCCAGTGTCCTGCAAAGAACCCTGACCTCAACTCTACTTTTGGAAGACCTTTGGTAAAAGGTCTTCTTACCCAACATAAGTACCTGCCCTCAACCCTATACTGAATATACAGAACACTTTTGGGATGGATTGGAACGCCCGTGTTGAGCCAGGTCCTCTCATCCAACCACAGACACCCTCCAAAATCTTGTCTTTCTGAAAAGTCTTTCCAGAAGACTGCAGGATGTTTTAGTCACAAAGAGGGGCAACTCCATAATAATGGCTGGGGTTTTTGGAATGGGATGTTCAACAAGCTCATATGGTTAGAGGAACTCCAGTGTCCTGCACAAAACCCGGCCCTCAACCCTACCGAACACCATATGTAAACCAGATCATTGGGGACATGACATGTGAGCCAGGTCTTCTCATCTGACATCAGTACCTGACTTCACAAATTCCCACAGACACATTCCAAAATCTTGTTGAAAGCCTTCCCAGAACATTGGAGGAGCCTACAACCACAAAGTGAGCAACTCCATATTAATAGCCATGGAAGGAGGGGGTGCAAGTCCATATTACTAGCCATGGAAGGAGAGGGTGCAAGTCCATATTACTAGCCATGGAAGGAGAGGGTGCAAGTCCATATTACTAGCCATGGAAGGAGAGGGTGCAAGTCCATATTACTAGCCATGGAAGGAGAGGGTGCAAGTCCATATTACTAGCCATGGAAGGAGAGGGTGAAAGTCCATATTACTAGCCATGGAAGAAGGGGGTGCAAGTCCATATTACTAGCCATGGAAGAAGGGGGTGCAAGTCCATATTACTAGCCATGGAAGGAGGGGTGCAAATCCATTATACTAGCCATGGAAGGAGAGGGTGCAAGTCCATATTACTAGCCATGGAAAGTGAAGGTGCAGGTCCATATTACTAGCCATGGAAGAAGGGGGTGATGCAGGTCCATATTAATAGCCATTAAAGAAGGCGGTGCAGGTCCATATTACTAGCCATGGAAGGAGGGGGTGCAAGTCCATATTACTAGCCATGGAAGGAGAGGGTGCAAGTCCATATTACTAGCCATGGAAAAGAGGGTGCAGGTCCATATTACTAGCCATGAAAGGAGGGGATGCAGGTCCATCTTACTAGCCATGGAAGGAGGAGGTGCAGGTCCATATTGATAGCCATTAAAGAAGGCAGTGCAGGTCCATATTACTAGCCATGGAAAGAGGGGGTGCAAGTCCATATTACTAGCCATGGAAAGAGGGGGTGCAAGTCCATATTACTAGCCATGGAAGGAGGGGGTGCAAGTCCATATTACTAGCCATGGAAGGAGAGGGTGCAAGTCCATATTACTAGCCATGGAAGGAGGGGGTGCAAGTCCATATTACTAGCCATGGAAGGAGGGGGTGCAAGTCCATATTACTAGCCATGGAAGGAGGGGGTGCAGGTCCATATTACTAGCCATGGAAGGAGGGGGTGCAGGTCCATATTACTAGCCATGGAAGAAGGGGGTGATGCAGGTCCATATTACTAGCCATAGAAGAAGGGGGTGCAGGTCCATATTACTAGCCATAGAAGGAGGGGGGTGCAGGTCCATATTACTAGCCATGGAAGGAGGTGCAGGTCCATATTACTAGCCATGGAAGGAGGGGGTGATGCCGGTCCATATTACTAGCCATGGAAGAAGGGGGTGATGCCGGTCCATATTACTAGCCATGGAAGGAGGGGGTGCAAGTCCATATTACTAGCCATGGAAGAAGGAGGTGCAGGTCCATATTACTACCCATGGAAGAAGGAGGTGCAGGTCCATATTACTAGCCATGGAAGGAGGGGGTGCAGGTCCATATTACTAGCCATGGAAGGAGGGGGTGCAAATACATATTAATACCTATGGCAAGAGGGGGTGCAAGTCCAAATTACAAACCATGGGAGGAGGGGAGGCAACTACATACTAATGGCCATGGGGGAAGGGGACACCATATTAATGGCCTTGAGTAGGGGAGGAGGGAGAATTACATTGGAGGCGGAGTCTTACCTTTGGTGCCAAATATTGGGAAGATTTATTAACCACCCACTTTGGTAATGAACCTGAAAAGACACGATTTTGTCAATGTTAGGACACGCCTCCATCAACTTAACTTTACATTTACTTTACATTTTTTTTCCTGGCATTTTGAAAATAAATTGCTTCCCTCCCCCACCTTACTATTGGTTACTGAGGTCGCCCACCATGCTAAAAAGCGACCCCGTCACCACAGCGTGACTATCACGCAATGCACGCCTGTAAAAAAAATAAATAAAAAAAAAATGTAAAAAAGGCAATATATTAAACAATCCAGGAGCGTGTGCGTTAGTATACAGATGTCCCGGCTACCCCCGCCGCACGCTGTGTAATGTTCCACCGCCTCATAAGTCACTTTAATGCAGAACTCCGGCCAAAAACAACAAGAGAAAAATAAATATCCCTTTGAAAGATAAAATAACAAAAACCAGAGTTTGCAGCAACGTTCTCTTTCAGTGCAGAGATTTCCCCCCACAGTACTTTATTTCAGCCACTAGAGGTCCTCAGCCTGTTGTCCAGCATTCTAGGTTTTGCTAAGAACACTAAGATTTTCCAAATAAAAGAACCAATCAGATGCGTTTCCCTCGAGACCCTTCTATTCAGACCGGTAAGTATTTCAGTGTTTATTCCTCCTCGTGCACTTACCTCTGGGGTCCACCTGTGCCAGGTAGGTGAGTGTAGAGCTTGTGGGGCCGTTGGACTTTACTAGGTATCCCGCCATATAGGAGACGGCCCGGACCATGTCCTTCCGAGGGGGATACATCTGCAGACGGAGACACAGAAATCCCAATCAAGACCAGAAGACCCCAAACACTAAATCCTCAGCGAAGCTTTAACATGATAAATGTCATTTCCAAAAGGGTAAGTTTCCATGAAAATAATCCCTGGTGATCAATACTCCCTATTCATCAATAATCCCTGGTGATCAATAATCCCTGGTGATTCTGCCATTGTGGTCCTTGTTCAGGCCTTTCCTGGTATAGAGTGACAACGCTCTGTCTCTGTCTCCTAATTATGTCCATGCGTTGTCACATGCAATGCCATTGGAGACAGAGAGACAGAGAGACAGAGAGACAGAGAGACAGACAGACAGACAGACAGAGAGACAGACAGACAGAGAGACAGACAGACAGACAGACAGACAGAGAGACAGACAGACAGACAGAGAGACAGACAGACAGACA
>JBBGZY010003041.1:0-35266 GCA_037952925.1 Lithobates clamitans | reverse complement strand
TAGCGTGTAAGGTGTATAGGGTGTTTGGGGTGTATAGGGTGTAAGGTGTATAGGGTGTGTGGGGTGTATAGGGTGTAAGGTGTATAGGGTGTAAGGTGTATAGGGTGTGTGGGGTGTATAGGGTGTAAGGTGTATAGGGTGTGTGGGGTGTATAGGGTGTGTGGGGTGTATAGGGTGTAAGGTGTATAAGGTGTGTGGGGTGTAAGGTGTATAGGGTGTAAGGTGTATATGGTGTGTGGGGTGTGTGGGGTGTATAGAGTGTAAGGTGTAAGGTGTACAGGGTGTGTGGGGTGTATAGGGTGTAAGGTGTATAGGGTGTGTGGGGTGTATAGGGTGTAAGGTGTATAGGGTGTGCGGGGTGTATAGGGTGTGTGGGGTGTATAGGGTGTAAGGTGTATAGGGTGTAAGGTGTATAGGGTGTGTGGGGTTATAGGGTGTAAGGTGTATAGGGTGTGTGGGGTGTATAGGGTGTGTGGGGTGTATAGGGTGTGTGGGGTGTATAGGGTGTAAGGTGTACAGGGTGTGTGGGGTGTATAGGGTGTGTGGGGTTATAGGGTGTAAGGTGTATAGGGTGTGTGGGGTGTATAGGGTGTGCGGGGTGTATAGGGTGTGTGGGGTGTATAGGGTGTAAGGTGTAAGGTGTACAGGGTGTGTGGGGTGTATAGGGTGTAAGGTGTATAGGGTGTGTAGGGTGTATAGGGTGTGTGGGGTGTATAGGGTGTAAGGTGTATAGGGTGTAAGGTGTATAGGGTGTGTGGGGTGTATAGGGTGTAAGGTGTATAGGGTGTGTGGGGTGTAAGGTGTATAGGGTGTGTGGGGTTTGTGGGGTGTATAGGGTGTAAGGTGTATAGGGTGTGTGGGGTGTATAGGGTGTGTGGGGTGTATAGGGTGTAAAGTGTAAGTGTGTGTGGGGTGTATAGGGTGTAAGGTGTATAGGGTGTAAGGTGTATAGGGTGTATAGGGTGTGTGGGGTGTATAGGGTGTGTGGGGTGTATAGGGTGTAAGGTGTATAGGGTGTGTGGGGTGTATAGGGTGTGTGGGGTGTATAGGGTGTGTGGGGTGTATAGGGTGTAAGGTGTATAGGGTGTGTGGGGTGTTTAGGGTGTAAGGTGTATAGCGTGTAAGGTGTATAGGGTGTGTGGGGTGTATAGGGTGTAAGGTGTATAGGGTGTAAGGTGTATAGGGTGTGTGGGGTGTATAGGGTGTAAGGTGTATAGGGTGTGTGGGGTGTATAGGGTGTAAGGTGTATAGGGTGTGTGGGGTGTATAGGGTGTGTGGGGTGTATAGGGTGTAAGGTGTATAGGGTGTGTGGGGTGTAAGGTGTATAGGGTGTAAGGTGTATATGGTGTGTGGGGTGTGTGGGGTGTATAGGGTGTAAGGTGTAAGGTTGTACAGGGTGTGTGGGGTGTATAGGGTGTAAGGTGTATAGGGTGTGTGGGGTGTATAGGGTGTAAGGTGTATAGGGTGTGCAGGGTGTATAGGGTGTGTGGGGTGTATAGGGTGTAAGGTGTATAGGGTGTAAGGTGTATAGGGTGTGTGGGGTGTATAGGGTGTAAGGTGTATAGGGTGTAAGGTGTATAGAGTGTGTGGGGTGTATAGGGTGTGTGGGGTGTATAGGGTGTATAGGGTGTAAGGTGTATAGGGTGTGTGGGGTGTATAGGGTGTAAGGTGTACAGGGTGTGTGGGGTTATAGGGTGTGTGGGGTGTATAGGGTGTGTGGGGTGTATAGGGTGTGCGGGGTGTATAGGGTGTGTGGGGTGTATAGGGTGTAAGGTGTAAGGTGTACAGGGTGTGTGGGGTGTATAGGGTGTAAGGTGTATAGGGTGTGTAGGGTGTATAGGGTGTGTGGGGTGTATAGGGTGTAAGGTGTATAGGGTGTAAGGTGTATAGGGTGTGTGGGGTGTATAGGGTGTAAGGTGTATAGGGTGTGTGGGGTGTAAGGTGTATAGGGTGTGTGGGGTGTATAGGGTGTAAGGTGTATAGGGTGTGTGGGGTGTATAGGGTGTGTGGGGTGTATAGGGTGTAAAGTGTAAAGTGTGTGTGGGGTGTATAGGGTGTAAGGTGTATAGGGTGTAAGGTGTATAGGGGTGTGTGGGGTGTATAGGGTGTGTGGGGTGTATAGGGTGTGTGGGGTGTATAGGGTGTGTGGGGTGTATAGGGTGTAAGGTGTATAGGGTGTGTGGGGTGTATAGGGTGTGTGGGGTGTATAGGGTGTGTGGGGTGTATAGGGTGTAAGGTGTATAGGGTGTGTGGGGTGTTTAGGGTGTAAGGTGTATAGCGTGTAAGGTGTATAGGGTGTGTGGGGTGTATAGGGTGTAAGGTGTATAGGGTGTGTGGGGTTTATAGGGTGTAAGGTGTATAGGGTGTGTGGGGTGTATAGGGTGTAAGGTGTATAGGGTGTGTGGGGTGTGTGGGGTGTATAGGGTGTAAGGTGTAAGGTGTACAGGGTGTGTGGGGTGTATAGGGTGTAAGGTGTATAGGGTGTGTGGGGTGTATAGGGTGTAAGGTGTATAGCGTGTGCAGGGTGTATAGGGTGTGTGGGGTGTATAGGGTGTAAGGTGTATAGGGTGTAAGGTGTATAGGGTGTGTGGGGTGTATAGGGTGTAAGGTGTATAGGGTGTAAGGTGTATAGAGTGTGTGGGGTGTATAGGGTGTGTGGGGTGTATAGGGTGTATAGGGTGTAAGGTGTATAGGGTGTGTGGGGTGTATAGGGTGTAAGGTGTATAGGGTGTGCAGGGTGTATAGGTGTGTGGGGTGTATAGGGTGTAAGGTGTATAGGGTGTAAGGTGTATAGGGTGTGTGGGGTGTATAGGTGTAAGGTGTATAGGGTGTAAGGTGTATAGAGTGTGTGGGGTGTATAGGGTGTGTGGGGTGTATAGGGTGTATAGGGTGTAAGGTGTATAGGGTGTGTGGGGTGTATAGGGTGTAAGGTGTACAGGGTGTGTGGGGTTATAGGGTGTGTGGGGTGTATAGGGTGTGTGGGGTGTATAGGGTGTGCGGGGTGTATAGGGTGTGTGGGGTGTATAGGGTGTAAGGTGTATAGGGTGTGTGGGGTGTAAGGTGTATAGGGTGTAAGGTGTATATGGTGTGTGGGGTGTATAGGGTGTAAGGTGTAAGGTGTACAGGGTGTGTGGGGTGTATAGGGTGTAAGGTGTATAGGGTGTGCAGGGTGTATAGGGTGTGTGGGGTGTATAGGGTGTAAGGTGTATAGGGTGTAAGGTGTATTGGGTGTGTGGGGTGTATAGGGTGTAAGGTGTATAGGGTGTAAGGTGTATAGAGTGTGTGGGGTGTATAGGGTGTGTGGGGTGTATAGGGTGTATAGGGTGTAAGGTGTATAGGGTGTGTGGGGTGTATAGGGTGTAAGGTGTATAGGGTGTGCAGGGTGTATAGGGTGTGTGGGGTGTATAGGGTGTAAGGTGTATAGGGTGTAAGGTGTATAGGGTGTGTGGGGTGTATAGGGTGTAAGGTGTATAGGGTGTAAGGTGTATAGAGTGTGTGGGGTGTATAGGGTGTGGGGTGTATAGGTGTATAGGGTGTAAGGTGTATAGGGTGTGTGGGGTGTATAGGGTGTAAGGTGTACAGGGTGTGTGGGGTTATAGGGTGTGTGGGGTGTATAGGGTGTGTGGGGTGTATAGGGTGTGCGGGGTGTATAGGGTGTGTGGGGTGTATAGGGTGTAAGGTGTAAGGTGTACAGGGTGTGTGGGGTGTATAGGGTGTAAGGTGTATAGGGTGTGTAGGGTGTATAGGGTGTGTGGGGTGTATAGGGTGTAAGGTGTATAGGGTGTAAGGTGTATAGGGTGTGTGGGGTGTATAGGGTGTAAGGTGTATAGGGTGTGTGGGGTGTAAGGTGTATAGGGTGTGTGGGGTGTGTGGGGTGTATAGGGTGTAAGGTGTATAGGGTGTGTGGGGTGTATAGGGTGTGTGGGGTGTATAGGGTGTAAAGTGTAAAGTGTGTGTGGGGTGTATAGGGTGTAAGGTGTATAGGGTGTAAGGTGTATAGGGTGTGTGGGGTGTATAGGGTGTGTGGGGTGTATAGGGTGTGTGGGGTGTATAGGGTGTAAGGTGTATAGGGTGTGTGGGTGTATAGGGTGTGTGGGGTGTATAGGGTGTGTGGGGTGTATAGGGTGTAAGGTGTATAGGGTGTGTGGGGTGTTTAGGGTGTAAGGTGTATAGCGTGTAAGGTGTATAGGGTGTGTGGGGTGTATAGGGTGTAAGGTGTATAGGGTGTGTGGGGTTTATAGGGTGTAAGGTGTATAGGGTGTGTGGGGTGTATAGGGTGTAAGGTGTATAGGGTGTGTGGGGTGTGTGGGGTGTATAGGGTGTGTGGGGTGTATAGGGTGTAAGGTGTATAGGGTGTGTGGGGTGTAAGGTGTATAGGGTGTAAGGTGTATATGGTGTGTGGGGTGTGTGGGGTGTATAGGGTGTAAGGTGTAAGGTGTACAGGGTGTGTGGGGTGTATAGGGTGTAAGGTGTATAGGGTGTGCAGGGTGTATAGGGTGTGTGGGGTGTATAGGGTGTAAGGTGTATAGGGTGTGTGGGGTGTATAGGGTGTAAGGTGTATAGGGTGTAAGGTGTATAGAGTGTGTGGGGTGTATAGGGTGTGTGGGGTGTATAGGGTGTAAGGTGTATAGGGTGTGTGGGGTGTATAGGGTGTAAGGTGTACAGGGTGTGTGGGGTGTATAGGGTGTGTGGGGTGTATAGGGTGTGCGGGGTGTATAGGGTGTGTGGGGTGTATAGGGTGTAAAGTGTAAGGTGTACAGGGTGTGTGGGGTGTATAGGGTGTAAGGTGTATAGGGTGTGTAGGGTGTATAGGGTGTGTGGGGTGTATAGGGTGTAAGGTGTATAGGGTGTAAGGTGTATAGGGTGTGTGGGGTGTATAGGGTGTAAGGTGTATAGGTGTGTGTGGGGTGTAAGGTGTATAGGGTGTGCGGGTGTATAGGGTATAGGGTGTGTGGGTGTGTGGGGTGTATAGGGGTGTGTGGGGTGTATAGGGTGTAAGGTGTATAGGGTGTGTGGGGTGTATAGGGTGTGTGGGGTGTATAGGGTGTAAAGTGTAAAGTGTGTGCGGGGTGTATAGGGTGTAAGGTGTATAGGGTGTAAGGTGTATAGGGTGTGTGGGGTGTATGGGTGTGTGGGGTGTGTCGGGTGTTAAGTGTATAGGGTGTGCGGGGTGTATAGGGTGTAAAGTGTAAAGTGTGTGCGGGGTGTATAGGGTGTGTGGGGTGTATAGGGTGTGTGGGGTGTATAGGGTGTAAGGTGTATAGGGTGTGTGGGGTGTATAGGGTGTAAGGTGTATAGGGTGTGCGGGGTGTATAGGGTATAGGGTGTGTGGGGTGTGTGGGGTGTATAGGGTGTAAGGTGTAAGGTGTATAGGGTGTGTGGGGTGTATAGGGTGTAAGGTGTATAGGGTGTGCGGGGTGTATAGGGTGTAAGGTGTATAGGGTGTGTGGGGTGTATAGGGTGTAAGGTGTATAGGGTGTAAGGTGTATAGGGTGTAAGGTGTATAGGGTGTGTGGGGTGTATAGGGTGTAAGGTGTATAGGGTGTAAGGTGTATAGGGTGTGTGGGGTGTATAGGGTGTAAGGTGTATAGGGTGTAAGGTGTATAGGGTGTGTGGGGTGTATAGGGTGTGTGGGGTGTATAGGGTGGTGGGGTGTATAGGGTGTAAGGTGTATAGGGTGTGTGGGGTGTATAGGGTGTGGGGTGTATAGGGTGTAAGGTGTATAGGGTGTGTGGGGTGTTTAGGGTGTACGGTGTATAGCGTGTAAGGTGTATAGGGTGTGTGGGGTGTATAGGGTGTAAGGTGTATAGGGTGTGTGGGGTGTATAAGGTGTAAGGTGTATAGGGTGTGTGGGGTATATAGGGTGTAAGGTGTATAGGGTGTGTGGGGTGTATAGGGTGTGTGGGGTGTATAGGGTGTAAGGTGTATAGGGTGTGTGGGGTGTAAGGTGTATAGGGTGTAAGGTGTATATGGTGTGTGGGGGTGTATAGGGTGTAAGGTGTAAGGTGTACAGGGTGTGTGGGGTGTATAGGGTGTAAGGTGTATAGGGTGTGTGGGGTGTATAGGGTGTAAGGTGTATAGGGTGTAAGGTGTATAGGGTGTGTGGGGTGTATAGGGTGTAAGGTGTATAGGGTGTAAGGTGTATAGAGTGTGTGGGGTGTATAGGTGTGTGTGGGGTGTATAGGGTGTGTGGAGTGTATAGGGTGTGTGGGGTGTATAGGGTGTAAGGTGTATAGGGTGTGTGGAGTGTATAGGGTGTAAGGTGTACAGGGTGTGTGGGGTGTATAGGGTGTGTGGGGTGTATAGGGTGTAAGGTGTAAGGTGTACAGGGTGTGTGGGGTGTATAGGGTGTAAGGTGTATAGGGTGTGTGGGGTGTGTGGGGTGTATAGGGTGTAAGGTGTATAGGGTGTGTGGGGTGTGCGGGGTGTATAGGGTATAGGGTGTGTGGGGTGTGTGCGGTGTATAGGGTGTAAGGTGTATAGGGTGTGTGGGGTGTATAGTGTGTGGGGGGTGTATAGGGTGTAAAGTGTGTGTGGGGTGTATAGGGTGTAAGGTGTATAGGGTGTAAGGTGTATAGGGTGTGTGGGGTGTATAGGGTGTGTGGGGTGTGTCGGGTGTTAAGTGTATAGGGTGTGCGGGGTGTATAGGGTGTAAAGTGTAAAGTGTGTGCGGGGTGTATAGGGTGTGTGGGGTGTATAGGGTGTGTGGGGTGTATAGGGTGTAAGGTGTATAGGGTGTGTGGGGTGTATAGGGTGTAAGGTGTATAGGGTGTGCGGGGTATAGGGTATAGGGTGTGTGGGGTGTAAAGGGTGTAAGGTGTACAGGGTGTGTGGGGTGTATAGGGTGTAAGGTGTATAGGGTGTGCGGGGTGTATAGGGTGTAAGGTGTGTAAGGTGTATAGGGTGTGTGGGGTGTATAGGGTGTAAGGTGTATAGGGTGTAAGGTGTATAGGGTGTGTGGGGTGTATAGGGTGTAAGGTGTATAGGGTGTAAGGTGTATAGGGTGTGTGGGGTGTATAGGGTGTAAGGTGTATAGGGTGTAAGGTGTATAGGGTGTGTGGGGTGTATAGGGTGTGTGGGGTGTATAGGGTGTGTGGGGTGTATAGGGTGTAAGGTGTATAGGGTGTGTGGGGTGTATAGGGGTGTGGGCTGTATAGGGTGTGTGGGGTGTATAGGGTGTAAGGTGTATAGGGTGTGTGGGGTGTTTAGGGTGTAAGGTGTATAGCGTGTAAGTGTATAGGGTGTGTGGGGTGTATAGGGTGTAAGATGTATAGGGTGTGTGGGTTTATAGGGTGTAAGGTGTATAGGGTGTGTGGGGTGTATAGGGTGTAAAGTGTATAGGGTGTGTGGGGTGTATAGGGTGTAAGGTGTATAGGGTGTGTGGGGTGTATAGGGTGTGTGGGGTGTATAGGGTGTAAGGTGTATAGGGTGTGTGGGGTGTAAGGTGTATAGGGAGTAAGGTGTATATGGTGTGTGGGGTGTGTGGGGTGTATAGGGTGTAAGGTGTATAGGGTGTAAGGTGTATAGGGTGTGTGGGGTGTATAGGGTGTAAGGTGTATAGGGTGTGTGGGGTGTATAGGGTGTAAGGTGTATAGGGTGTGCGGGGTGTATAGGGTGTGTGGGGTGTATAGGGTGTAAGGTGTATAGGGTGTAAGGTGTATAGGGTGTGTGGGGTGTATAGGGTGTAAGGTGTATAGGGTGTAAGGTGTATAGAGTGTGTGGGGTGTATAGGGTGTGTGGGGTGTATAGGGTGTGTGGGGTGTATAGGGTGTGTGGGGTGTATAGGGTGTATAGGGTGTAAGGTGTATAGGGTGTGTGGGGTGTATAGGGTGTAGGGTGTACAGGGTGTGTGGGGTGTATAGGGTGTGTGGGGTTATAGGGTGTAAGGTGTATAGGTGTGTGTGGGGTGTATAGGGTGTGCGGGGGGTATAGGGTGTGTGGGGTGTATAGGGTGTAAGGTGTAAGGTGTACAGGGTGTGTGGGGTGTATAGGGTGTAGGTGTATAGGGTGTGTAGGGTGTATAGGGTGTAAGGTGTATAGGGTGTGTGGGGTGTATAGGGTGTAAGGTGTATAGGGTGTGTGGGGTGTAAGGTGTATAGGGTGTGCGGGGTGTATAGGGTATAGGGTGTGTGGGTGTGTGGGGTGTATAGGGTGTGTGGGGTGTATAGGGTGTAAGGTGTATAGGGTGTGTGGGGTGTATAGGGTGTGTGGGGTGTATAGGGTGTGTGGGGTGTATAGGGTGTAAAGTGTAAAGTGTGTGCGGGGTGTATAGGGTGTAAGGTGTATAGGGTGTAAGGTGTATAGGGTGTGTGGGGTGTATAGGGTGTGTGGGGTGTATAGGGTGTGTGGGGTGTGTCGGGTGTTAAGTGTATAGGGTGTGCGGGGTGTATAGGGTGTAAAGTGTAAAGTGTGTGCGGGGTGTATAGGGTGTAAGGTGTATAGGGTGTAAGGTGTATAGGGTGTGTGGGGTGTATAGGGTTTGTGGGGTGTATAGGGTGTGTGGGGTGTATAGGGTGTAAGGTGTATAGGGTGTGTAGGGTGTGTGGGGTGTATAGGGTGTAATGTGTATAGGGTGTATAGGGTGTATAGGGTATTCAAGGTGTGCAGCAGTTGTAGAACTCAATTGAAGTTCCTCAGTCCTACCACAAGAGGGAGGCAGAGTACTGCTCTAGGACACACTGATCTAGACTGATTCTAGTAACTTGCAGCATTTAGAAATCGCGGTTTTGCTGGAATGTGGGATCTGACTGGTTGCTATGGGTTACTGCGCACAATAGGCTCAACTTACTACTTTTTAGCACAAGGATAAATCTGTTATTTTCAGCCATATGACTGCCATTTTCAAGCCTTGTTGGACTGAAAATAACTGTCATTTTCCTGGCATATGACCTCTGTGACCTCTGACCTCTGTGACCCCTGTAATCGCTGTGACCTCTGACCCCTGACCTCTGTGACCCCTGTAATCACTGTGACCTCTGACCCCTGACCTCTGTGACCCCTGTAATCGCTGTGACCTCTGACCCCTGACCTCTGTGACCCCTGTAATCGCTGTGACCCCTGACCTCTGTGAATGGGGTCTATAGAGTCAGAATTGGGACCCCCCGCTGGGCGGAGTCACCTGGAAGGAGCCGAGGGCGAGCTCGAAGGACAGCCGGATCTCCACGGTGCCGCTGCTCACATCCTCCGGGAAGAAAGCGAAGATGATGTAATGAACGCCGAAGAGCGGGATGAGGAGGAGCGTAGAGCGGGCCAGACGCCTGCCGAGAACAAGACATAAAATCAGAGGCTGTAATATGTGGTAACCCACGGCAACCAGTCCGCTCTCATCAGTGCAAGGCATGGAAACTATCCAAACTGACAGCTGATTGGTTGCTATGGGTGACGGCACTTTATACAGTTCATGGGACATCTAATATTATTCTTCATTTCCGACAATCTACAGGAAGTTCTTGTTTTAGATTTAGAGAGAAGAGTTACAACCCCTGCAGGTTATTATTTTCCTCTCTGTGCTCCACATTTCTCTTCATTTCCTGTCTAAGAGAAGCAACAGGAAGTTGAAGGAAATCTCCAGAAGTGAGGAGATAATTGTCCCCATTGGACGATTTCCCCTCATTTCCTGTTCTGGAGACAAATCTAAAACTTCGGACTTTGTCTTTATGTATAAATAGAGGAGAAATCTCTTCTCCAATAAAAACCTGACAGAGGGTCAACCCCCCCACCCCCATTATACACAATACAGAGGAGCCGACACCAGAGGAGCCCACTGATTGTTATCACCCCTCCCCCCCCCGATATCGCTCCCACGTCTGTGGCGCTGTATGAAGAGAACAAAGGAAATAACATCTCCATATACCGGAGAGAAGAGACCCTCCTATATACCCCGGAATGAGAGAAGAGACCCTCCTATATACCCCGGAATGAGAGGAGACCCTCCTATATACCCCGGAATGAGAGAAGAGACCCTCCTATATACCCCGGAATGAGAGAGGAGACCCTCCTATATACCCTGGAATGAGAGAAGAGACCCTCCTATATACCCCGGAATGAGAGAAGAGACCCTCCTATATACCCCGGAATGAGAGAAGAGACCCTCCTATATACCCCGGAATGAGAGAAGAGAACCTCCTATATACCCCGGAATGAGAGAAGAGACCCTCCTATATACCCCGGAATGAGAGAAGAGACCCTCCTATATACCCCGGAATGAGAGAAGAGACCTTCCTATATACCCCGGAATGAGAGAAGAGACCCTCCTATATACCTCCCAATGAGAGAAGAGACCCTCCTATATACCCCAGAATGAGAGAAGAGACCCTCCTATATACCCCGGAATGAGAGAAGAGACCCTCCTATATACCCCAGAATGAGAGAAGAGACCCTCCTATATACCCCGGAATGAGAGAAGAGACCCTCCTATATACCCCGGAATGAGAGAAGAGACCCTCCTATATACCCCCGAATGAGAGAAGAGACCCTCCTATATACCCCAGAATGAGAGAAGAGACCCTCCTATATACCCCGGAATGAGAGAAGAGACCCTCCTATATACCTCCCAATGAGAGAAGAGACCCTCCTATATACCCCGGAATGAGAGAAGAGACCCTCCTATATACCCCGAAATGAGAGAAGAGACCCTCCTATATACCTCCCAATGAGAGAAGAGACCCTCCTATATACCCCGAAATGAGAGAAGAGACCCTCCTATATACCCCGAAATGAGAGAAGAGACCCTCCTATATACCCCGGAATGAGAGAAGAGACCCTCCTATATACCCCGGAATGATGGAAGAGACCCTCCTATATACCTCCCAATGAGAGAAGAGACCCTCCTATATACCCCGGAATGAGAGAAGAGACCCTCCTATATACCCCGCAATGAGAGAAGAGACCCTCCTATATACCCCGCAATGAGAGAAGAGACCCTCCTATATACCCCGGAATGAGAGAAGAGACCCTCCTATATACCCCGGAATGAGAGAAGAGACCCTCCTATATACCCCGGAATGAGAGAAGAGACCCTCCTATATACCCCGCAATGAGAGAAGAGACCCTCCTATATACCCCGGAATGAGAGAAGAGACCCTCCTATATACCCCGGAATGAGAGAAGAGACCCTCCTATATACCCCGGAATGAGAGGAGACCCTCCTATATACCCCGGAATGAGAGAAGAGACCCTCCTATATACCTCGGAATGAGAGAAGAGACCCTCCTATATACCCCGGAATGAGAGGAGACCCTCCTATATACCCCGGAATGAGAGAAGAGACCCTCCTATATACCCCAGAATGAGAAGAGACCCTCCTATATACCCCGGAATGAGAGGAGACCCTCCTATATACCCCGGAATGAGAAGAGACCCTCCTATATACCCCGGAATGAGAGGAGACCCTCCTATATACCCCGGAATGAGAGAAGAGACCCTCCTATATACCCCGGAATGAGAGAAGAGACCCTCCTATATACCCCGGAATGAGAGAAGAGACCCTCCTATATACCCCGGAATGAGAAGAGACCCTCCTATATACCCCGGAATGAGAGGAGACCCTCCTATATACCCCGGAATGAGAGAAGAGACCCTCCTATATACCCCGCAATGAGAGAAGAGACCCTCTTATATACCCCGGAATGAGAGAAGAGACCCTCCTATATACCCCGGAATGAGAGAAGAGACCCTCCTATATACCCCGGAATAAAAGGAGAGACCCTCCTATATACCCCGGAATGAGAGAAGAGACCCTCCTATATACCCCGGAATGAGAGAAGAGACCCTCCAATATACCCCGGAATGAGAGAAGAGACCCTCCTATATACCCCGGAATGAGAGAAGAGACCCTCCTATATACCCCGGAATGAGAGAAGAGACCCTCCTATATACCCCGGAATGATGGAAGAGACCCTCCTATATACCCCGGAATGAGAGAAGAGACCCTCCAATATACCCCGGAATGAGAGAAGAGACCTTCTTATATACCCCGGAATGAGAGAAGAGACCCTCCTATATAGCCCGGAATGAGAGAAGAGACCCTCCTATATACCCCAGAATGAGAGGAGACCCTCCTATATACCCCGGAATGAGAGAAGAGACCCTCCTATACACCCCGGAATGAGAGAAGAGACCCTCCTATATACCCCGGAATGAGAGAAGAGACCCTCCTATATACCCCGGAATGAGAGAAGAGACCCTCCTATATACCCCGGAATGAGAGAAGAGACCCTCCTATATACCCCGGAATGATGGAAGAGACCCTCCTATATACCCCGGAATGAGAGAGGAGACCCTCCTATATACCCCGGAATGAGAGAAGAGACCCTCCTATATACCCCGGAATGAGAGAAGAGACCCTCCTATATACCCCGGAATGAGAGAAGAGACCCTCCTATATACCCCGGAATGAGAGAAGAGACCCTCCTATATACCCCGGAATGAGAGAAGAGACCCTCCTATATACCCCGGAATGAGAGAAGAGACCCTCCTATATACCCCGGAATGAGAGAAGAGACCCTCCTATATACCCCGGAATGAGAGAAGAGACCCTCCTATATACCCCGAATGAGAGAAGAGACCCTCCTATATACCCCGGAATGAGAGAAGAGACCCTCCTATATACCCCGGAAATGAGAGAAGAGACCCTCCTATATACCCCGGAATGAGAGAAGAGACCCTCCTATATACCCCGGAATGAGAGAAGAGACCCCTCCTATATACCCCAGGAATGAGAGAAGAGACCCTCCTATATACCCCGGAATGAGAGAAGAGACCCTCCTATATACCCCGAATGAGAGAAGAGACCCTCCTATATACCCCGGAATGAGAGAAGAGACCCTCCTATATACCCCGGAATGAGAGAAGAGACCCTCCTATATACCCCCGGAATGAGAGAAGAGACCCTCCTATATACCCCGGAATGAGAGAAGAGACCCTCCTATATACCCCGGAATGAGAGAAGAGACCCTCCTATATACCCCCGAATGAGAGAAGAGACCCTCCTATATACCCCGAAATGAGAGAAGAGACCCTCCTATATACCCCGAAATGAGAGAAGAGACCCCTCCTATATACCCCGGAATGAGAGAAGAGACCCTCCTATATACCCCGAATGAGAGAAGAGACCCTCCTATATACCCCGAAATGAGAGAAGAGACCCTCCTATATACCCCGGAATGAGAGAAGAGACCCTCCTATATACCCCGGAATGAGAGAAGAGACCCTCCTATATACCTCCCAATGAGAGAAGAGACCCTCCTATATACCCCGGAATGAGAGAAGAGACCCTCCTATATACCCGGAATGAGAGAAGAGACCCTCCTATATACCCCGGAATGAGAGAAGAGACCCTCCTATATACCCCGCAATGAGAGAAGAGACCCTCCTATAACCCCGGAATGAGAGAAGAGACCCTCCTATATACCCCGGAATGAGAGAAGAGACCCTCCTATATACCCCGGAATGAGAGAAGAGACCCTCCTATATACCCCGCAATGAGAGAAGAGACCCTCCTATATACCCCGGAATGAGAGAAGAGACCCTCCTATATACCCCGGAATGAGAGAAGAGACCCTCCTATATACCCCGGAATGAGAGGAGACCCTCCTATATACCCCGGAATGAGAGAAGAGACCCTCCTATATACCTCGGAATGAGAGAAGAGACCCTCCTATATACCCCGGAATGAGAGGAGACCCTCCTATATACCCCGGAATGAGAGAAGAGACCCTCCTATATACCCCAGAATGAGAAGAGACCCTCCTATATACCCCGGAATGAGAGGAGACCCTCCTATATACCCCGGAATGAGAAGAGACCCTCCTATATACCCCGGAATGAGAGGAGACCCTCCTATATACCCCGGAATGAGAGAAGAGACCCTCCTATATACCCCGGAATGAGAGAAGAGACCCTCCTATATACCCCGGAATGAGAGAAGAGACCCTCCTATATACCCCGGAATGAGAAGAGACCCTCCTATATACCCCGGAATGAGAGGAGACCCTCCTATATACCCCGGAATGAGAGAAGAGACCCTCCTATATACCCCGCAATGAGAGAAGAGACCCTCTTATATACCCCGGAATGAGAGAAGAGACCCTCCTATATACCCCGGAATGAGAGAAGAGACCCTCCTATATACCCCGGAATAAAAGGAGAGACCCTCCTATATACCCCGGAATGAGAGAAGAGACCCTCCTATATACCCCGGAATGAGAGAAGAGACCCTCCAATATACCCCGGAATGAGAGAAGAGACCCTCCTATATACCCCGGAATGAGAGAAGAGACCCTCCTATATACCCCGGAATGAGAGAAGAGACCCTCCTATATACCCCGGAATGATGGAAGAGACCCTCCTATATACCCCGGAATGAGAGAAGAGACCCTCCAATATACCCCGGAATGAGAGAAGAGACCTTCTTATATACCCCGGAATGAGAGAAGAGACCCTCCTATATAGCCCGGAATGAGAGAAGAGACCCTCCTATATACCCCAGAATGAGAGGAGACCCTCCTATATACCCCGGAATGAGAGAAGAGACCCTCCTATACACCCCGGAATGAGAGAAGAGACCCTCCTATATACCCCGGAATGAGAGAAGAGACCCTCCTATATACCCCGGAATGAGAGAAGAGACCCTCCTATATACCCCGGAATGAGAGAAGAGACCCTCCTATATACCCCGGAATGATGGAAGAGACCCTCCTATATACCCCGGAATGAGAGAAGAGACCCTCCTATATACCCCGGAATGAGAGAAGAGACCCTCCTATATACCCCGGAATGAGAGGAGACCCTCCTATATACCCCCGAATGAGAGAAGAGACCCTCCTATATACCCCAGAATGAGAGAAGAGACCCTCCTATATACCCCGGAATGAGAGAAGAGACCCTCCTATATACCCCCGAATGAGAGAAGAGACCCTCCAATATACCCCAGAATGAGAGAAGAGACCCTCCTATATACCCCGCAATGAGAGAAGAGACCCTCCTATATACCCTCGAATGAGAGAAGAGACCCTCCTATGTACCCCGGAATGAGAGAAGAGACCCTCCTATATACCGCCGAATGAGAGAAGAGACCCTCCTATATACCCTGGAATGAGAGAAGAGACCCTCCTATATACCCCCGAATGAGAGAAGAGACCCTCCTATATACCCCGGAATGAGAGAAGAGACCCTCCTATATACCCCGGAATGAGAAAAGAGACCCTCCTATATACCTCCCAATGAGAGAAGAGACCCTCCTATATACCCCGCAATGAGAGAAGAGACCCTCCTATATACCCCGGAATGAGAGAAGAGACCCTCCTATATACCCCGGAATGAGAGAAGAGACCCTCCTATATACCCCGGAATGAGAGAAGAGACCCTCCTATATACCCCGGAATGAGAGAAGAGACCCTCCTATATACCCCGGAATGAGAGGAGACCCTCCTATGTACCCCGGAATGAGAGAAGAGACCCTCCTATATACCCCGGAATGAGAGAAGAGACCCTCCTATATACCCCGCAATGAGAGAAGAGACCCTCCTATATACCCCGGAATGAGAGAAGAGACCCTCCTATATACCCCGGAATGAGAGAAGAGACCCTCCTATATACCCCGGAATGAGAGGAGACCCTCCTATATACCCCGGAATGAGAGGAGACCCTCCTATATACCCCGGAATGAGAGAAGAGACCCTCCTATATACCCCGGAATGAGAGAAGAGACCCTCCTATATACCCCGGAATGAGAGAAGAGACCCTCCTATATACCCCGGAATGAGAGAAGAGACCCTCCTATATACCCCGGAATGAGAGAAGAGACCCTCCAATATACCCCCGAATGAGAGAAGAGACCCTCCTATGTACCCCGGAATGAGAGAAGAGACCCTCCTATATACCCCGGAATGAGAGAAGAGAACCTCCTATATACCCCAGAATGAGAGAAGAGACCCTCCTATATACCTCCCAATGAGAGAAGAGACCCTCCTATATACCCCGGAATGAGAGAAGAGACCCTCCTATATACCCCGAAATGAGAGAAGAGACCCTCCTATATACCCCGGAATGATGGAAGAGACCCTCCTATATACCCCGGAATGAGAGAAGAGACCCTCCTATATACCCTGGAATGAGAGAAGAGACCCTCCTATATACCCCGGAATGAGAGAAGAGACCCTCCTATATACCCCGGAATGATGGAAGAGACCCTCCTATATACCCCGGAATGAGAGAAGAGACCCTCCTATATACCCCGGAATGAGAGAAGAGACCCTCCTATATACCCCGGAATGAGAGAAGAGACCCTCCTATATACCCCCGAATGAGAGAAGAGACCCTCCTATATACCCCAGAATGAGAGAAGAGACCCTCCTATATACCCCGGAATGAGAGAAGAGACCCTCCTCTATACCCCGCAATGAGAGAAGAGACCCTCCTATATACCCCCGAATGAGAGAAGAGACCCTCCTCTATACCCCGCAATGAGAGAAGAGACCCTCCTATGTACCCCGGAATGAGAGAAGAGACCCTCCTATATACCCCCGAATGAGAGAAGAGACCCTCCTATATACCCCGGAATGAGAAAAGAGACCCTCCTATATACCCCGGAATGAGAGAAGAGACCCTCATATATACCCCGGAATGAGAAAAGAGACCCTCCTATATACCCCGGAATGAGAGAAGAGACCCTCCTATATACCCCGGAATGAGAGAAGAGACCCTCCTATATACCCCGGAATGAGAGAAGAGACCCTCCTATATACCCCGGAATGAGAGAAGAGACCCTCCTATATACCCCGGAATGAGAGGAGACCCTCCTATGTACCCCGGAATGAGAGAAGAGACCCTCCTATATACCCCCGAATGAGAGAAGAGACCCTCCTATATACCCCGCAATGAGAGAAGAGACCCTCCTATATACCCCGGAATGAGAGAAGAGACCCTCCTATATACCCCGAAATGAGAGAAGAGACCCTCCTATATACCCCGGAATGAGAGGAGACCCTCCTATATACCCCGGAATGAGAGGAGACCCTCCTATATACCCCGGAATGAGAGAAGAGACCCTCCTATATACCCCGGAATGAGAGAAGAGACCCTCCTATATACCCCGGAATGAGAGGAGACCCTCCTATATACCCCGGAATGAGAGAAGAGACCCTCCTATATACCCCGGAATGAGAGAAGAGACCCTCCTATATACCCCGGAATGAGAGAAGAGACCCTCCTATATACCCCGGAATGAGAGAAGAGACCCTCCAATATACCCCCGAATGAGAGAAGAGACCCTCTTATGTACCCCGGAATGAGAGAAGAGACCCTCCTATATACCCCAGAATGAGAGAAGAGACCCTCCTATATACCTCCCAATGAGAGAAGAGACCCTCCTATATACCCCGGAATGAGAGAAGAGACCCTCCTATATACCCCGGAATGAGAGAAGAGACCCTCCTATATACCCCGGAATGATGGAAGAGACCCTCCTATATACCCCGGAATGAGAGAAGAGACCCTCCTATATACCCTGGAATGAGAGAAGAGACCCTCCTATATACCCCGGAATGAGAGAAGAGACCCTCCTATATACCCCGGAATGAGAGAAGAGACCCTCCTATATACCCCGGAATGAGAGAAGAGACCCTCCTATATACCCCGGAATGAGAGGAGACCCTCCTATATACCCCGGAATGAGAGAAGAGACCCTCCTATATACCCCGGAATGATGGAAGAGACCCCTATATACCCCGGAATGATGGAAGAGACCCTCCTATATACCCCGGAATGAGAGAAGAGACCCTCCTATATACCCCGGAATGAGAGAAGAGACCCTCCTATATACCCCCGAATGAGAGAAGAGACCCTCCTATATACCCCAGAATGAGAGAAGAGACCCTCCTATATACCCCGGAATGAGAGAAGAGACCCTCCTATATACCCCCGAATGAGAGAAGAGACCCTCCTCTATACCCCGCAATGAGAGAAGAGACCCTCCTATATACCCTCGAATGAGAGAAGAGACCCTCCTATGTACCCCGGAATGAGAGAAGAGACCCTCCTATATACCCCCGAATGAGAGAAGAGACCCTCCTATATACCCTGGAATGAGAGAAGAGACCCTCCTATATACCCCCGAATGAGAGAAGAGACCCTCCTATGTACCCCGGAATGAGAGAAGAGACCCTCCTATATACCCCGGAATGAGAGAAGAGACCCTCCTATATACCCCGGAATGAGAGAAGAGACCCTCCTATATACCCCCGAATGAGAGAAGAGACCCTCCTATGTACCCCGGAATGAGAGAAGAGACCCTCCTATATACCCCGGAATGAGAGAAGAGACCCTCCTATATACCCCGGAATGAGAGAAGAGACCCTCCTATATACCCCCGAATGAGAGAAGAGACCCTCCTATATACCTCGGAATGAGAGAAGAGAACCTCCTATATTCCCCGGAATGAGAGAAGAGAACCTCCTATATACCCCGGAATGAGAAAAGAGACCCTCCTATATACCTCCCAATGAGAGAAGAGACCCTCCTATATACCCCGGAATGAGAGAAGAGACCCTCCTATGTACCCTGGAATGAGAGGAGACCCTCCTATATACCCCCGAATGAGAGAAGAGACCCTCCTATATACCCCGGAATGAGAAAAGAGACCCTCCTATATACCTCCCAATGAGAGAAGAGACCCTCCTATATACCCCGGAATGAGAGAAGAGAACCTCCTATATACCCCGGAATGAGAAAAGAGACCCTCCTATATACCTCCCAATGAGAGAAGAGACCCTCCTATATACCCTGGAATGAGAGAAGAGACCCTCCTATATACCTCCCAATGAGAGAAGAGACCCTCCTATGTACCCCGGAATGAGAGAAGAGACCCTCCTATATACCCCGGAATGAGAGAAGAGACCCTCCTATATACCCCCAAATGAGAGAAGAGACCCTCCTATATACCCCGGAATGAGAGAAGAGACCCTCCTATATACCCCGCAATGAGAGAGGAGACCCTCCTATATACCCCGCAATGAGAGAAGAGACCCTCCTATATACCCCGGAATGAGAGAAGAGACCCTCCTATATACCCTGGAATGAGAAGAGACCCTCCTATATACCCCGCAATGAGAGAAGAGACCCTCCTATATACCCCGGAATGAGAGAAGAGACCCTCCTATATACCCCGGAATGAGAGAAGAGACCCTCCTATATACCCTGGAATGAGAAGAGACCCTCCTATATACCCCGCAATGAGAGAAGAGACCCTCCTATATACCCCGGAATGAGAGAAGAGACCCTCCTATATACCCTGGAATGAGAGAAGAGACCCTCCTATATACCCTGGAATGAGAGAAGAGACCCTCCTATATACCCCGGAATGAGAGAAGAGACCCTCCTATATACCCCGGAATGAGAGAAGAGACCCTCCTATATACCCCGGAATGAGAGAAGAGACCTTCTTATATACCCCGGAATGAGAGAAGAGACCCTCCTATATACCCCGGAATGAGAGAAGAGACCCTCCTATATACCCTGGAATGAGAGAAGAGACCCTCCTATATACCCTGGAATGAGAGAAGAGACCCTCCTATATACCCCGGAATGAGAGAAGAGACCCTCCTATATACCCTGGAATGAGAGAAGAGACCCTCCTATATACCCCGGAATGAGAGAAGAAACCCTCCTATATACCCCGGAATGAGAGAAGAGACCCTCCTATATACCCCGGAATGAGAGAAGAGACCCTCCTATATACCCCGGAATGAGAGAAGAGACCTTCTTATATACCCCGGAATGAGAGAAGAGACCCTCCTATATACCCCGGAATGAGAGAAGAGACCCTCCTATATACCCTGGAATGAGAGAAGAGACCCTCCTATATACCCCGGAATGAAAGAAGAGACCCTCCTATATACCCTGGAATGAGAGAAGAGACCCTCCTATATACCCCGGAATGAGAGAAGAGACCCTCCTATATACCCCGGAATGAGAGAAGAGACCCTCCAATATACCCCGGAATGAGAGAAGAGACCCTCCTATATACCCCGGAATGAGAGAAGAGACCCTCCTATATACCCCGGAATGAGAGAAGAGACCCTCCTATATACCCCGGAATGAGAGAAGAGACCTTCTTATATACCCCGGAATGAGAGAAGAGACCCTCCTATATACCCCGGAATGAGAGAAGAGACCCTCCTATATACCCTGGAATGAGAGAAGAGACCCTCCTATATACCCCGGAATGAAAGAAGAGACCCTCCTATATACCCTGGAATGAGAGAAGAGACCCTCCTATATACCCCGGAATGAGAGAAGAGACCCTCCTATATACCCCGGAATGAGAGAAGAGACCCTCCAATATACCCCGGAATGAGAGAAGAGACCCTCCTATATACCCCGGAATGAGAGAAGAGACCCTCCTGTATACCCCGGAATGAGAGAAGAGACCCTCCTATATACCCCGGAATGAGAGAAGAGACCTTCTTATATACCCCGGAATGAGAGAAGAGACCCTCCTATATACCCCGGAATGAGAGAAGAGACCCTCCTATATACCCTGGAATGAGAGAAGAGACCCTCCTATATACCCCGGAATGAAAGAAGAGACCCTCCTATATACCCTGGAATGAGAGAAGAGACCCTCCTATATACCCCGGAATGAGAGAAGAGACCCTCCTATATACCCCGGAATGAGAGAAGAGACCCTCCAATATACCCCGGAATGAGAGAAGAGACCCTCCTATATACCCCGGAATGAGAGAAGAGACCCTCCTATATACCCCGGAATGAGCCCATCGCAGTCTGCATCCTCCGCCGAGTATACAATCTATATACAATCTATATACAATGTATCGTCTTCACCGATCATCTCAGGAAAATAAGCAAATTATTTATAAACAATAAACATCTCCCTGCCCTGTGATTGGTCGGTATGACGGCTCTTGTCTGGTCTATGGACCGTATTCCCATTACAGCTTCCCTATAAGGTGAACCGGCTCCTCCCTCCTGGGCCTCCTGATTGGTCAATGAGGCCGTGAAGGACCAATGTGGAGGAGGGGCCATGCTCAGCCCTGACAGGATAAGTAGAGAACTGGAGATGTTTTCACCCAAGATTCACCATTTATCTAATTGGATTCAAATGGAAAGATGTGTAAAACCACCCCTCCGTGGTATAAATGGTCTCTCCTGGTGTTGGGTGTTAGGTACAACCCCCCGCCCTTATTATCAGTGGTCTCTCCCAGTGTTGGGTGTTAGGTACACCCCCCCGTTATGAGTGGTCTCTCCCAGTGCTGGATGTTAGATACACCCCCCCTTGTTATCAGTGGTCTCTCCCAGTGTTGGGTGATAGGTACACCCCCCCGTTATGAGTGGTCTCTCCCAGCGCTGGGTTTTAGGTACACCCCCCCCGTTATGAGTGGTCTCTCCCAGTGCTGGGTGTTAGGTACACCCCCCCTTGTAATCAGTGGTCTCTCCCAGTCCTGGATGTTAGATACACCCCCCCATTATGAGTGGTCTCTCCCAGTGCTGGGTGTTAGGTACACCCCCCCTTATTATCAGTGGTCTCTCCCAGTTCTGGGTGTTAGGTACACTCCCCCTTGTTATCAGTGGTCTCTCCCAGTCCTGGGTGTTAGATACACCCCCCCCCCCGTTATGAGTGGTCTCTCCCAGTGTTGGGTGTTAGGTACACCCCCCTGTTATAAGTGGTCTCTCCCAGTGTTGGATGTTAGGTACACCCCCCATTATGAGTGGTCTCTCCCAGTGTTGGGTGTTAGATACACCCCCCGTTATGAGTGGTCTCTCCCAGTGTTGGATGTTAGGTACACCCCCCCTTGTCATCAGTGGTCTCTCCCAGTGTTGGATGTTAGGTACAACCCCCTTGTCATCAGTGGTCTCTCCCAGTGTTGGATGTTAGGTACACCCCCCCCGTTATGAGTGGTCTCTCCCAGTGTTGGGTGTTAGGTACACCCCCCCCGTTACGAGTGGTCTCTCCCAGTGTTGGATGTTAGGTACACCCCCCCGTTATGAGTGGTCTCTTCCAGTGTTGGATGTTAGGTACACCCCCCCCATTATGAGTGGTCTCTCCCAGTGTTGGATGTTAGGTACACCCCCCCTTGTCATCAGTGGTCTCTCCCAGTGTTGGATCTTAGGTACACCCCCCCCCGTTATGAGTGGTCTCTCCCAGTGTTGGATGTTAGGTACACCCCCCGATTATGAGTGGTCTCTCCCAGTGTTAGATGTTAGGTACACCCCCCCTTTATGAGTGGTCTCTCCCAGTGTTGGGTGTTAGGTACACCCCCCGTTATGAGTGGTCTCTCCCAGTGTTGGATGTTAGGTACACCCCCCCTTGTCATCAGTGGTCTCTCCCAGTGTTGGATGTTAGGTACACCCCCCCCCCCCCCGTTATGAGTGGTCTCTCCCAGTGTTGGGTGTTAGGTACACCCCCGTTATGAGTGGTCTCTTCCAGTGTTGGGTGTTAGATACACCCCCCGTTATGAGTGGTCTCTCCCAGTGTTGGATGTTAGGCACACCCCCCATTATTAATGGTCTCTCCCAGTGTTGGGTGTTAGGTTCACCCCCCCGTTATGAGTGGTCTCTCCCAGTGTTGGGTGTTAGGTACACCCCCCGTTATGAGTGGTCTTTCCCAGTGTTGGGTGTTAGGTACACCCCCGTTATGAGTGGTCTCTTCCAGTGTTGGGTGTTAGGTACACCCCCCGTTATGAGTGGTCTCTCCCAGTGTTGGATGTTAGGCACACCCCCCATTATTAATGGTCTCTCCCAGTGTTGGGTGTTAGGTTCACCCCCCCGTTATGAGTGGTCTCTCCCAGTGTTGGGTGTTAGGTACACCCCCCGTTATGAGTGGTCTCTCCCAGTGTTGGATGTTAGGTACACCCCCCCGTTATGAGTGGTCTCTCCCAGTGTTGGGTGTTAGGTACACCCCCCGTTATGAGTGGTCTCTCCCAGTGTTGGATGTTAGGTACACCCCCGTTATGAGTGGTCTCTCCCAGTGTTGGATGTTAGGTACACCCCCGTTATGAGTGGTCTCTCCCAGTGTTGGGTGTTAGGTACACCCCCCCGTTATGAGTGGTCTCTCCCAGTGTTGGATGTTAGGTACACCCCCGTTATGAGTGGTCTCTCCCAGTGTTGGATGTTAGGTACACCCCCCCGTTATGAGTGGTCTCTCCCAGTGTTGGATGTTAGGTACACCCCCCGTTATGAGTGGTCTTTTCCAGTGTTGGATGTTAGGTACACCCCCCGTTATGAGTGGTCTCTCCCAGTGTTGGGTGTTAGGTACACCCCCCGTTATGAGTGGTCTCTCCCAGTGTTGGATGTTAGGTACACCCCCCCGTTATGAGTGGTCTCTCCCAGTGTTGGATGTTAGGTACACCCCCCGTTATGAGTGGTCTCTCCCAGTGTTGGATGTTAGGTACACCCCCCGTTATGAGTGGTCTCTCCCAGTGTTGGATGTTAGGTACACCCCCCCGTTATGAGTGGTCTCTCCCAGTGTTGGATGTTAGGTACACCCCCGTTATGAGTGGTCTCTCCCAGTGTTGGGTGTTAGGTACACCCCCCGTTATGAGTGGTCTCTCCCAGTGTTGGATGTTAGGTACACCCCCCCGTTATGAGTGGTCTCTCCCAGTGTTGGGTGTTAGGTACACCCCCGTTATGAGTGGTCTCTCCCAGTGTTGGGTGTTAGGTACACCCCCGTTATGAGTGGTCTCTCCCAGCGCTGGATGTTAGGTACACCCCCCCGTTATGAGTGGTCTCTCCCAGTGTTGGATGTTAGGTACACCCCCGTTATGAGTGGTCTCTCCCAGTGTTGGGTGTTAGGTACACCCCCTCCGTTATGAGTGGTCTCTCCCAGTGTTGGGTGTTAGTTACCCCCCCTCGTTATGAGTGGTCTCTTCCAGTGTTGGGTGTTAGGTACACCCCCCGTTATGAGTGGTCTCTCCCAGTGTTGGATTTTAGGTACACCCCCCCGTTATGAGTGGTCTCTCCCAGCGCTCAGCCTCTCACTTGTATTGGTTGAAGTCGCTCCCCCACACATCGGAGGTTCTCAGCTTCTTCATCAGAATTCGGATGATTCTCACAAAGAGGATGAAGTTGATCTGCAGAGGAGAGGGAGGAGCCAGAATCATTCCTGAACCAATCACATTTCTTCTACAAAATTATCATGATGTCATAGTGTGATGTCCCCACTCCCAGCACAGGCTTTGTGATCATTGGACAGCTTTGTCACAGCTTTGTGTGGTCTTCCGGCACTCTGACAGAAGGAGAAAGCGGAGTGCCGCCACATCTGACAGAGGGAGAGAGCGGAGTGCCGCCACACCTGACAGAGGGAGAGAGCGGAGTGCCGCCACATCTGACAGAGGGAGAGAGCGGAGTGCCGCCACATCTGACAGAGGGAGAGAGCGGAGTGCCGCCACATCTCACAGAGGGAGAGAGCGGAGTGCCGCCACATCTGACAGAGGGAGAGAGCGGAGTGCCGCCACATCTGACAGAGGGAGAGAGCGGAGTGCCGCCACATCTCACAGAGGGAGAGAGCGGAGTGCCGCCACACCTGACAGAGAGAGAGAGCGGAGTGCCGCCACATCTGACAGAAGGAGAGAGCGGAGTGCCGCCACACCTGACAGAAGGAGAGAGCGGAGTGCCGCCACACCTGACAGAGAGAGAGAGCGGAGTGCCGCCACATCTCACAGAGGGAGAGAGCGGAGTGCCGCCACATCTGACAGAGGGAGAGAGCGGAGTGCCGCCACATCTGACAGAAGGAGAGAGCAGAGTGCCGCCACATCTCACAGAGGGAGAGAGCGGAGTGCCGCCACATCTGACAGAGGGAGAGAGCGGAGTGCCGCCACATCTGACAGAAGGAGAGAGTGGAGTGCCGCCACACCTGACAGAGGGAGAGAGCGGAGTGCCGCCACATCTGACAGAGGGAGAGAGCGGAGTGCCGCCACATCTGACAGAGGGAGAGAGCGGAGTGCCACCACATCTGACAGAGGGAGAGAGCGGAGTGCCGCCACATCTGACAGAAGGGGAGAGCGGAGTGCCGCCACACCTGACAGAAGGAGAGAGCGGAGTGCCGCCACATCTGACAGAGGGAGAGAGCGGAGTGCCGCCACACCTGACAGAGAGAGAGAGCGGAGTGCCGCCACATCTCACAGAGGGAGAGAGCGGAGTGCCGCCACATCTGACAGAGGGAGAGAGCGGAGTGCCGCCACATCTGACAGAAGGAGAGAGCGGAGTGCCGCCACATCTGACAGAGGGAGAGAGCGGAGTGCCGCCACACCTGACAGAGAGAGAGAGCGGAGTGCCGCCACATCTCACAGAGGGAGAGAGCGGAGTGCCGCCACATCTGACAGAGGGAGAGAGCGGAGTGCCGCCACATCTGACAGAAGGAGAGAGCGGAGTGCCGCCACATCTGACAGAGGGAGAGAGCGGAGTGCCGCCACATCTGACAGAAGGAGAGAGCGGAGTGCCGCCACATCTGACAGAGGGAGAGAGCGGAGTGCCGCCACATCTGACAGAAGGAGAGAGCGGAGTGCCGCCACATCTGACAGAAGGAGAGAGCGGAGTGCCGCCACATCTGACAGAGAGAGAGAGCGGAGTGCCGCCACATCTCACAGAGGGAGAGAGCGGAGTGCCGCCACATCTGACAGAGGGAGAGAGCGGAGTGCCGCCACATCTGACAGAGAGAGAGAGCGGAGTGCCGCCACATCTGACAGAAGGAGAGAGCGGAGTGCCGCCACATCTGACAGAGGGAGAGAGCGGAGTGCCGCCACATCTGACAGGGGGGGAGAGAGCGGAGTGCCGCCACATCTGACAGAGAGAGAGAGCGGAGTGCCGCCACATCTGACAGAAGGAGAGAGCGGAGTGCCGCCACATCTGACAGAAGGGGAGAGCGGAGTGCCGCCACATCTGACAGAGGGAGAGAGCGGAGTGCGGCCACATCTGACAGAGGGAGAGAGCGGAGTGCCGCCACATCTGACAGAGGGAGAGAGCGGAGTGCCACCACATCTGACAGAGGGAGAGAGCGGAGTGCCGCCACACCTGACAGAGGAAGAGAGCGGAGTGCCGCCACATCTGACAGAAGGAGAGAGCGGAGTGCCACCACATCTGACAGAGGGAGAGAGCGGAGTGCCACCACATCTGACAGAAGGAGAGAGCGGAGTGCCGCCACATCTGACAGAAGGGGAGAGCGGAGTGCCGCCACACCTGACAGAGGAAGAGAGCGGAGTGCCGCCACATCTGACAGAAGGAGAGAGCGGAGTGCCGCCACATCTGACAGAAGGGGAGAGCGGAGTGCCGCCACATCTGACAGAAGGAGAGAGCGGAGTGTCGCCACATCTGACAGAGGGAGAGAGCGGAGTGCCGCCACATCTGACAGAGGGAGAGAGCGGAGTGCGGCCACATCTGACAGAGGGAGAGAGCGGAGTGCCGCCACATCTGACAGAGGGAGAGAGCGGAGTGCCGCCACATCTGACAGAAGGGGAGAGAGCGGAGTGCGGCCACATCTGACAGAAGGAGAGAGCGGAGTGCCGCCACATCTGACAGATGGAGAGAGCGGAGTGCCGCCACATCTGACAGAGGGTGAGAGCGGAGTGCCGCCACATCTGACAGAGGGAGAGAGCGGAGTGCCGCCACATCTGACAGAGGGAGAGAGCGGAGTGCCGCCACATCTGACAGAGGGAGAGAGCGGAGTGCCGCCACATCTGACAGAAGGAGAGAGCGGAGTGCCGCCACATCTGACAGAGGGAGAGAGCAGAGTGCCGCCACATCTGACAGAGGGAGAGAGCGGAGTGCCGCCACATCTGACAGAGGGAGAGAGCGGAGTGCCGCCACATCTGACAGAGGGAGAGAGCGGAGTGCCGCCACATCTGACAGAAGGAGAGAGCGGAGTGCCGCCACATCTGACAGACGGAGAGAGCGGAGTGCCGCCACATCTGACAGAGGGAGAGAGCAGAGTGCCGCCACATCTGACAGAGGGAGAGAGCGGAGTGCCGCCACATCTGACAGAAGGAGAGAGCGGAGTGCCGACACATCTGACAGAAGGAGAGAGCAGAGTGCCACCACATCTGACAGAGAGAGAAAGCGGAGTGCCGCCACATCTGACAGAAGGAGAGAGCGGAGTGCCGCCACATCTGACAGAGGGAGAGAGCGGAGTGCCGCCACACCTGACAGAGGGAGAGAGCGGAGTGCCGCCACATCTGACAGAGGGAGAGAGCGGAGTGCCGCCACATCTGACAGAAGGGGAGAGCGGAGTGCCGCCACATCTGACAGAAGGGGAGAGCGGAGTGCCGCCACATCTGACAGAAGGAGAGAGCGGAGTGCCGCCACATCTGACAGAAGGGGAGAGCGGAGTGCCGCCACATCTGACAGAGGGAGAGAGCGGAGTGCCGCCACATCTGACAGAGGGAGAGAGCGGAGTGCCGTCACATCTGACAGAGAGAGAGAGCGGAGTGCCGCCACAGCTGACAGAGGGAGAGAGCGGAGTGCCGCCACACCTGACAGAGGGAGAGAGCGGAGTGCCGCCACATCTGACAGAGGGAGAGAGCGGAGTGCCGCCACATCTGACAGAAGGGGAGAGCGGAGTGCCGCCACATCTGACAGAAGGGGAGAGCGGAGTGCCGTCACATCTGACAGAGGGAGAGAGCGGAGTGCCTCCACATCTGACAGAAGGGGAGAGCGGAGTGCCGCCACATCTGACAGAAGGGGAGAGCGGAGTGCCGCCACATCTGACAGAAGGAGAGAGTGGAGTGCCGCCACATCTGACAGAGGGAGAGAGCGGAGTGCCGCCACATCTGACAGAGGGAGAGAGCAGAGTGCTGCCACATCTGACAGAGGGAGAGAGCGGAGTGCCGCCACATCTGACAGAGGGAGAGAGCGGAGTGCCGCCACACCTGACAGAGGGAGAGAGCGGAGTGCCGCCACATCTGACAGAGGGAGAGAGCGGAGTGCCGCCACATCTGACAGAAGGGGAGAGCGGAGTGCCGCCACATCTGACAGAGGGAGAGAGCGGAGTGCCGTCACATCTGACAGAAGGAGAGAGCGGAGTGCCGCCACATCTGACAGAAGGGGAGAGCGGAGTGCCGCCACATCTGACAGAAGGGGAGAGCGGAGTGCCGCCACATCTGACAGAAGGGGAGAGCGGAGTGCCGCCACATCTGACAGAGGGAGAGAGCGGAGTGCCGCCACATCTGACAGAAGGGGAGAGCGGAGTGCCGCCACATCTGACAGAGGGAGAGAGCGGAGTGCCGCCACATCTGACAGAAGGAGAGAGCGGAGTGCCACCACATCTGACAGAAGGAGAGAGCGGAGTGCCGACACATCTGACAGAAGGAGAGAGCGGAGTGCCGTCACATCTGACAGAGAGAGAGAGCGGAGTGCCACCACATCTGACAGAGGGAGAGAGCAGAGTGCCGCCACATCTGACAGAGGGAGAGAGCGGAGTGCCGCCACATCTGACAGAAGGAGAGAGCAGAGTGCCGACACATCTGACAGAAGGAGAGAGCGGAGTGCCGACACATCTGACAGAAGGAGAGAGCGGAGTGCCGCCACATCTGACAGAGGGAGAGAGCGGAGTGCCGCCACATCTGACAGAAGGAGAGAGCGGAGTGCCGCCACATCTGACAGAGGGAGAGAGCGGAGTGCCGCCACACCTGACAGAGGGAGAGAGCGGAGTGCCGCCACATCTGACAGAAGGGGAGAGCGGAGTGCCGCCACATCTGACAGAAGGGGAGAGCGGAGTGCCGCCACATCTGACAGAAGGGGAGAGCGGAGTGCCGCCACATCTGACAGAGGGAGAGAGCGGAGTGCCGCCACATCTGACAGAAGGGGAGAGCGGAGTGCCGCCACATCTGACAGAAGGGGAGAGCGGAGTGCCGCCACATCTGACAGAAGGGGAGAGCGGAGTGCCGCCACATCTGACAGAAGGGGAGAGCGGAGTGCCGCCACATCTGACAGAGGGAGAGAGCGGAGTGCCGCCACATCTGACAGAGGGAGAGAGCGGAGTGCCGCCACATCTGACAGAGAGAGAGAGCGGAGTGCCGCCACATCTGACAGAGGGAGAGAGCGGAGTGCCGCCACACCTGACAGAGGGAGAGAGCGGAGTGCCGCCACATCTGACAGAGGGAGAGAGCGGAGTGCCGCCACATCTGACAGAAGGGGAGAGCGGAGTGCCGCCACATCTGACAGAAGGGGAGAGCGGAGTGCCGTCACATCTGACAGAGGGAGAGAGCGGAGTGCCGCCACACCTGACAGAGGGAGAGAGCGGAGTGCCGCCACATCTGACAGAGGGAGAGAGCAGAGTGCCGCCACATCTGACAGAAGGGGAGAGCGGAGTGCCGCCACATCTGACAGAGGGAGAGAGCGGAGTGCCGTCACATCTGACAGAAGGAGAGAGCGGAGTGCCGCCACATCTGACAGAAGGGGAGAGCGGAGTGCCGCCACATCTGACAGAAGGGGAGAGCGGAGTGCCGCCACATCTGACAGAAGGGGAGAGCGGAGTGCCGCCACATCTGACAGAAGGGGAGAGCGGAGTGCCGCCACATCTGACAGAAGGGGAGAGCGGAGTGCCGCCACATCTGACAGAAGGGGAGAGCGGAGTGCCGCCACATCTGACAGAAGGAGAGAGCGGAGTGCCGCCACATCTGACAGAAGGAGAGAGCGGAGTGCCGCCACATCTGACAGAGGGAGAGAGCGGAGTGCCGCCACATCTGACAGAGGGAGAGAGCGGAGTGCCGCCACATCTGACAGAGGGAGAGAGCGGAGTGCCGCCACATCTGACAGAGGGAGAGAGCGGAGTGCCGCCACATCTGACAGAGGGAGAGAGCGGAGTGCCGCCACATCTGACAGAGGGAGAGAGCGGAGTGCCGCCACATCTGACAGAAGGAGAGAGCGGAGTGCCGCCACACCTGACAGAGGGAGAGAGCGGAGTGCCGCCACATCTGACAGAAGGGGAGAGCGGAGTGCCGCCACATCTGACAGAAGGGGAGAGCGGAGTGCCGCCACATCTGACAGAAGGGGAGAGCGGAGTGCCGCCACATCTGACAGAGGGAGAGAGCGGAGTGCCGCCACATCTGACAGAAGGGGAGAGCGGAGTGCCGCCACATCTGACAGAAGGGGAGAGCGGAGTGCCGCCACATCTGACAGAAGGGGAGAGCGGAGTGCCGCCACATCTGACAGAAGGGGAGAGCGGAGTGCCGCCACATCTGACAGAGGGAGAGAGCGGAGTGCCGCCACATCTGACAGAGGGAGAGAGCGGAGTGCCGCCACATCTGACAGAGAGAGAGAGCGGAGTGCCGCCACATCTGACAGAGGGAGAGAGCGGAGTGCCGCCACACCTGACAGAGGGAGAGAGCGGAGTGCCGCCACATCTGACAGAGGGAGAGAGCGGAGTGCCGCCACATCTGACAGAAGGGGAGAGCGGAGTGCCGCCACATCTGACAGAAGGGGAGAGCGGAGTGCCGTCACATCTGACAGAGGGAGAGAGCGGAGTGCCGCCACACCTGACAGAGGGAGAGAGCGGAGTGCCGCCACATCTGACAGAGGGAGAGAGCGGAGTGCCGCCACATCTGACAGAAGGGGAGAGCGGAGTGCCGCCACATCTGACAGAGGGAGAGAGCGGAGTGCCGTCACATCTGACAGAAGGAGAGAGCGGAGTGCCGCCACATCTGACAGAAGGGGAGAGCGGAGTGCCGCCACATCTGACAGAAGGGGAGAGCGGAGTGCCGCCACATCTGACAGAAGGGGAGAGCGGAGTGCCGCCACATCTGACAGAAGGGGAGAGCGGAGTGCCGCCACATCTGACAGAAGGGGAGAGCGGAGTGCCGCCACATCTGACAGAAGGGGAGAGCGGAGTGCCGCCACATCTGACAGAAGGAGAGAGCGGAGTGCCGCCACATCTGACAGAAGGAGAGAGCGGAGTGCCGCCACATCTGACAGAGGGAGAGAGCGGAGTGCCGCCACATCTGACAGAAGGAGAGAGCGGAGTGCCACCACATCTGACAGAAGGAGAGAGCGGAGTGCCGCCACATCTGACAGAGGGAGAGAGCGGAGTGCCGCCACATCTGACAGAGGGAGAGAGCAGAGTGCCGCCACATCTGACAGAGGGAGAGAGCGGAGTGCCGCCACATCTGACAGAGGGAGAGAGCGGAGTGCCGCCACATCTGACAGAGGGAGAGAGCGGAGTGCCGCCACATCTGACAGAGGGAGAGAGCGGAGTGCCGCCACATCTGACAGAGGGAGAGAGCGGAGTGCCGCCACATCTGACAGAAGGAGAGAGCGAAGTGCCGCCACATCTGACAGAGGGAGAGAGCGGAGTGCCGCCACATCTGACAGAGGGAGAGAGCGGAGTGCCGCCACATCTGACAGATGGAGAGAGCGGAGTGCCGCCACATCTGACAGATGGAGAGAGCGGAGTGCCGCCACATCTGACAGAAGGAGAGAGCGGAGTGCCGCCACATCTGACAGAAGGAGAGAGCGGAGTGCCGCCACATCTGACAGAGGGAGAGAGCGGAGTGCGGCCACATCTGACAGAGGGAGAGAGCGGAGTGCGGCCACATCTGACAGAGGGAGAGAGCGGAGTGCCACCACATCTGACAGAAGGAGAGAGCGGAGTGCCGCCACATCTGACAGAGGGAAAGAGCGGAGTGCCACCACATCTGACAGAAGGAGAGAGCGGAGTGCCACCACATCTGACAGAAGGGGAGAGCGGAGTGCGGCCACATCTGACAGAAGGAGAGAGCGGAGTGCCGCCACATCTGACAGAAGGAGAGAGCGGAGTGCCGCCACATCTGACAGAGGGAGAGAGCGGAGTGCCGCCACATCTGACAGAGGGAGAGAGCGGAGTGCGGCCACATCTGACAGAGGGAGAGAGCGGAGTGCCGCCACATCGGACAGAGGGAGAGAGCGGAGTGCGGCCACATCTGACAGAAGGAGAGAGCGGAGTGCCGCCACATCTGACAGATGGAGAGAGCGGAGTGCCGCCACATCTGACAGAGGGAGAGAGCAGAGTGCCGCCACATCTGACAGAGGGAGAGAGCGGAGTGCCGCCACATCTGACAGAGGGAGAGAGCAGAGTGCCGCCACATCTGACAGAGGGAGAGAGCAGAGTGCCGCCACATCTGACAGAGGGAGAGAGCGGAGTGCCGCCACATCTGACAGAGGGAGAGAGCGGAGTGCCGCCACATCTGACAGAAGGAGAGAGCAGAGTGCTGTCACATCTGACAGAAGGAGAGAGCGGAGTGCCGCCACATCTGACAGAGGGAGAGAGCGGAGTGCCGCCACATCTGACAGAGGGAGAGAGCGGAGTGCGGCCACATCTGACAGAGGGAGAGAGCGGAGTGCCGCCACATCGGACAGAGGGAGAGAGCGGAATGCGGCCACATCTGACAGAAGGAGAGAGCGGAGTGCCGCCACATCTGACAGATGGAGAGAGCGGAGTGCCGCCACATCTGACAGAGGGAGAGAGCGGAGTGCCGCCACATCTGACAGAGGGAGAGAGCAGAGTGCCGCCACATCTGACAGAGGGAGAGAGCGGAGTGCCGCCACATCTGACAGAGGGAGAGAGCGGAGTGCCGCCACATCTGACAGAAGGAGAGAGCGGAGTGCCGCCACATCTGACAGAGGGAGAGAGCGGAGTACCGCCGCATCTGACAGAAGGAGAGAGCGGAGTGCCGCCACATCTGACAGAGGGAGAGAGCGGAGTGCGGCCACATCTGACAGAGGGAGAGAGCGGAGTGCGGCCACATCTGACAGAGGGAGAGAGCGGAGTGCCGCCACATCTGACAGAGGGAGAGAGCGGAGTGCCGCCACATCTGACAGATGGAGAGAGCGGAGTGCCGCCACATCTGACAGAAGGAGAGAGCGGAGTGCCGCCACATCTGACAGAGGGAGAGAGCGGAGTGCCGCCACATCTGACAGAGGGAGAGAGCGGAGTGCCGCCACATCTGACAGAGGGAGAGAGCGGAGTGCCGCCACATCTGACAGAGGGAGAGAGCGGAGTGCCGCCACATCTGACAGAGGGAGAGAGCGGAGTGCCGCCACATCTGACAGAGGGAGAGAGCGGAGTGCCGCCACATCTGACAGAGGGAGAGAGCGGAGTGCCGCCACATCTGACAGAGGGAGAGAGCGGAGTGCCGCCACATCTGACAGAGGGAGAGAGCGGAGTGCCGCCACATCTGACAGAGGGAGAGAGCGGAGTGCCGCCACATCTGACAGAAGGAGAGAGCGGAGTGCCGCCACATCTGACAGAGGGAGAGAGCGGAGTACCGCCACATCTGACAGAAGGAGAGAGCGGAGTGCCGCCACATCTGACAGAGGGAGAGAGCGGAGTGCCACCACATCTGACAGAGGGAGAGAGCGGAGTGCGGCCACATCTGACAGAGGGAGAGAGCGGAGTGCGGCCACATCTGACAGAGGGAGAGAGCGGAGTGCCGCCACATCTGACAGAGGGAGAGAGCGGAGTGCCGCCACATCTGACAGAGGGAGAGAGCGGAGTGCCGCCACATCTGACAGATGGAGAGAGCGGAGTGCCGCCACATCTGACAGAAGGAGAGAGCGGAGTGCCGCCACATCTGACAGAGGGAGAGAGCGGAGTGCCGCCACATCTGACAGAGGGAGAGAGCGGAGTGCCGCCACATCTGACAGAGGGAAAGAGCGGAGTGCCGCCACATCTGACAGAAGGAGAGAGCGGAGTGCCGCCACACCTGACAGATGGAGAGAGCGGAGTGCCGCCACATCTGACAGAGGGAGAGAGCGGAGTGCCGCCACATCTGACAGAGGGAGAGAGCGGAGTGCCGCCACATCTGACAGAGGGAGAGAGCGGAGTGCCGCCACATCTGACAGAAGGAGAGAGCGGAGTGCCGCCACATCTGACAGAGGGAGAGAGCGGAGTGCCGCCACATCTGACAGAGGGAGAGAGCGGAGTGCGGCCACATCTGACAGAAGGAGAGAGCGGAGTGCCGCCACATCTGACAGATGGAGAGAGCGGAGTGCCGCCACATCTGACAGAGGGAGAGAGCGGAGTGCCGCCACATCTGACAGAGGGAGAGAGCGGAGTGCCGCCACATCTGACAGAGGGAGAGAGCGGAGTGCCGCCACATCTGACAGAGGGAGAGAGCGGAGTGCGGCCACATCTGACAGAGGGAGAGAGCGGAGTGCCGCCACATCTGACAGATGGAGAGAGCGGAGTGCCGCCACATCTGACAGAAGGAGAGAGCGGAGTGCCGCCACATCTGACAGAAGGAGAGAGCGGAGTGCCGCCACATCTGACAGAAGGAGAGAGCGGAGTGCCGCCACATCGGACAGAGGGAGAGAGCGGAGTGCGGCCACATCTGACAGAAGGAGAGAGCGGAGTGCCGCCACATCTGACAGAGGGAGAGAGCGGAGTGCCGCCACATCTGACAGAGGGAGAGAGCGGAGTGCGGCCACATCTGACAGAGGGAGAGAGCGGAGTGCCTCCACATCTGACAGAGGAAGAGAGCGGAGTGCCGCCACATCTGACAGAGGGAGAGAGCGGAGTGCCTCCACATCTGACAGAGGGAGAGAGCGGAGTGCCTCCACATCTGACAGAGGGAGAGAGCGGAGTGCGGCCACATCTGACAGAGGGAGAGAGCGGAGTGCGGCCACATCTGACAGAGGGAGAGAGCGGAGTGCCGCCACATCGGACAGAGGGAGAGAGCGGAGTGCGGCCACATCTGACAGAAGGAGAGAGCGGAGTGCCGTCACATCTGACAGAAGGGGAGAGCGGAGTGCCGCCACATCTGACAGAAGGGGAGAGCGGAGTGCCGCCACATCTGACAGAGGGAGAGAGCGGAGTGCCGCCACATCTGACAGAGGGAGAGAGCGGAGTGCCGCCACATCTGACAGAGGGAGAGAGCGGAGTGCCTCCACATCTGACAGAGGGAGAGAGCGGAGTGCCGCCACATCTGACAGAAGGAGAGAGCGGAGTGCCGCCACATCTGACAGAGGGAGAGAGCGAAGTGCGGCCACATCTGACAGAGGGAGAGAGCGGAGTGCCGCCACATCTGACAGAGGGAGAGAGCGGAGTGCCGCCACATCTGACAGAGGGAGAGAGCGGAGTGCCGCCACATCTGACAGAAGGAGAGAGCGGAGTGCCGCCACATCTGACAGAAGGAGAGAGCGGAGTGCCGCCACATCTGACAGAGGGAGAGAGCGGAGTGCCGCCACATCTGACAGAGGGAGAGAGCGGAGTGCCGCCACATCTGACAGAGGGAGAGAGCGGAGTGCCGCCACATCTGACAGAGGGAGAGAGCGGAGTGCCGCCACA
>JBBGZY010003040.1:430000-517657 GCA_037952925.1 Lithobates clamitans | reverse complement strand
TATCTTCTCTCTGTATACAATGTATCAACTGTATCGCCTCTCTGATATACAATGTATCACACTGTATCTCCTCTCTATATACAATGTATCACACTGTATCTTCTCCCTGTATACAATGTATCAACTGTATCTCCTCTCTGTATACAATGTATCAACTGTATCTCCTCTCCATATACAATGTATCACACTGTATCTTCTCTCTGTATACAATGTGTCAACTGTATCTCCTCTCTGTATACAATGTATCACACTGTATCTCCTCTCTGTATACAATGTATCACACTGTATCTCATATATATATATATATATATATATATATATATATATATATATATATATATATATATATATATAATATATCACACTGTATCTCCTCTTTATATACAATATATCACACTGTATCTCCTATATATATACAATATATCACACTGTATCTCCTCTCTGTATACAATGTATCACACTGTATCTCCTCTCTGTATACAATGTATCACACTGTATCTCCTCTCTATATACATTATATCACACTGTATCTCCTCTCTGTATACAATGTATCACCCTGTATCTCCTCTCTGTATACAGGATATGATGAGGCATCATGACATATACAGCAGATGATTGCAGTACAGGATTGGCTGTTTACACATTTCATCTACAATGTATCAGAAGGGGGGATCTCCTGCCCCCCCTCCCCCCCCCCCCCCCTGGGTCCCCCCCTGCCCCCCATCCTCTTCCTCCTGGGCTCACTCACCACAGTGACCGGTGACACCATGTCTGCGGTGTCGGATCCCCTCCTAGTCGATCCCAGGCTGGGATCCCTCCGGTGCTCGGTGTACAGTGTGATCACCGCTGTCTGTTATTGTGTTCTCTTGCAGAATGCTCTGACGTTGGGCCGGGGCGGGGCTAGATGTCAGTGGGTGGGCGGGGCCTGCTCGGTGTCTCGGTCCCCAGCTGCAGGCTAGTTAACTCCTTCGGGACCGGAGCCCAGTGAGGGCAGCTGGCACAGCTGTGTGTGCAGGGAGGGCACAGCATGGCAGCAGCAACACTTCACAGGATCCACTGACCAATCAGGAGGAAGGATCCCCAGTGACACCAGGAGGACCAATATGGATACAATGACTTCCATCCCTGTGCTGGCCCAGCTGCTGCTGATGTGTAAACCCAACACATGTCATAACCAGGGCTCTGCAGACTGCTGGGTGGGAGGAGCACATGGTGTATTCTACAAATATTTGCAGGATGAAAAAAATCCGTTTAGAAATTGTTGACCCCCCCCATTCCCTTACATCAGGGTCCCTATCAGCCCCCCCCCCTCTTACATCAGGGTCCCCATCAGAGCCCCCCCTTACATCAGGGTCCCCCTTAGACCCCCCGCTTACATCAGGGTCCCCATCGGAGCCCCTCCTTGCATCAGGGTCCCCCTTAGACCCCCCGCTTACATCAGGGTCCCTATCAGAGATCCCTCCTTACATCAGGGTCCCTATCAGAAACCCCCCCTCTTACATCAGAGTCCCCATCAGACCCCCCCGCTTACATCAGGGTCTCCATCGGGGCCCACCCCCCTTACATCAGGATCCCTACCAGAGCCTCCCCCCTTACATCAGGGTCCCTATAAGAGCGCACCCCCTTACATCAGGGTCCCTATCAGAGCCCCCCCTTTACATCAGGATCCCTATCAGAGCCCCCCCCTTACATCAGGGTCCCTATAAGAAAGTGCCCCCTTACATTAGGGTCCCTATCAGAGCCCCCCCTTACATCAGGGTCACTATCAGAGCCCCCCCTTACATCAGGGTCCCTATAAGAGACCCCACCCTTACATCATGGTCCCATCAGAGCCCCTCCTTGCATCAAGGTCCCTATCAGAGACCCCCCTCTTACATCAGGGTCCCCATCATACCCCCCGCTTACATCAGGGTCCCCCTTAGACACCCCCCTGCTTACATCATGATCCCTATCAGAGCCCCCTCTTACATCATGATCCTCATCAGAGCCCCTCCTTACATCAGGGTCCCTATCTGAGCCCCCCCCTTATATCAGGGCCCCTAACAGAGCCCCCCCTTACATCAGGGTCCCCATCTGAGCCCCCCCCCTTATATCAGGGCCCCTAACAGAGCCCCCCCTTACATCAGGGTCCATTTCAGAGCCCCCCTTACATCAGGGCCCACATCGGGGCCCCCTTACATCAGGGTCCCCATCGGGGCCCACCCCCCTTACATCATGATCCCTACCAGAGCCCCCCCCTTACATCAGGGTCCCTATAAGAGCGCGCCCCCTTACATCAGGATCCCTATCAGAGCCCCACCCCTTTACATCAGGATCCCTATAAGAGAGCGCCCCCTTACATCAGGGACTCCATCAGGGTCTTCTTAAATCTGAGTTCCCACCAGAGCTTCCCTTTTATCAGAGTTCCCAATTACATCAGGTTCCCCATCAGAGTCCCCATCAATGTCCCCCCTACATCATGTTCCCTATCAGAATTCCCCTTACATTAGGTTCCTCATCACAGTCCCTATTGCACCGTGGTCCCTTTGGAGGCTCTCTTACATTAGCGTTCTTATCAGAACCCTTTCAACATGGTCCCCATTAGGGTCTGCCCTTAGATCAGAGTACCCCCTTTACATCAGAATCACCATCAGAGTCCCCCTTATATCAGTGTCCTCACTTAAAGTGATTGTAACGGCATTCTATGCATTAAGATTAAAATTCTCTGTGTGCAGCAGCCCCCCAGTACCTCCTAATACTTACCTGAGCCCCATCTCTCTCCAGCGATGTTGCACAAAAGACTCGGCTTTCCGGGACTCTCCTCCTGATTGGCTGAGACAGCAGCGGGGCGCCATTGGCACCCACTGCTGTCAATCAAAGCCAGTGAGCCAATGAGGAGAGAGAGGGGGTCGGGCCCAGCCGGGACTCCGTGTCTGAATGGACACAGGGAGGAGCTGTGACTCGGCTCAGGTGCCCCCATAGCATGCTGTTTGCTGTGGGGGCACTCATCAGGAGGGAGGGGTCAGAAATGCCAAAGAGGGACCCGAGAGGAGGAGGATCCAGGCCTCGACTGCACAGAGCAGGTAAGTATAACATCTTTATTTATTATAATTTTTGGGGGGATAGAGTAAGGGAGGGTTCTAACCCCTGTCAGGTTTTTTTCCCCCTCCATCTGTGTCCCATTGGGAGATTTTGTTTCACTTCCTGTCCCATAGCCAAACAGGAAGTGAGAGAAAATCCCTTTAAGTGAGGGAATAACTGGCTTTCTAATGGCTAATGCATAGCGGTACCACATCCCAATAATACAAAAAAGTAGGCAAAACACATAAAGGAAAAAAGTGGATTGCGAACATTGAAGAAAATTCATAAAAACACCTAGAAATAATGCTATCTATATGCTATCTGTATTTCAGGTAATATATTAATGTTAATTTTTTTTTTTTTTCCTTGACGCCAAGCTTAAGTTTTTTATTTTTAAGAATTCCATCCGTGCACCAAATATTACTTATTCCGCTTTAATTCTCGCAGACATATTACATCCCCTGAAGGCTTTTCTTTCTCCCTTGTGCTCTAAGATGAGCACCCCCTGGAGGCATTCAGCCTCATTTAGGCCTTGTGGCTTTTTTGTGTGTTCAATATTAGATGTGAGTCACATAAATGTTTAATTAAGTGCCTCTTTGAAGGATCCTATAATGTTTTTTTTTTTTATATATACATCACTGTGTTATTAGATATACAAATATTTGTATCAATTGCAGAAAATCATCATAGAGAACAAAAAAATACCCTGAGGAAGACTTACAAGTTGAAACATGTTGGGGTTCTCTCATATACCTTCGATATAGAAAAGAAGAATATATGGTGCCAATATTAGGAAACAGCCTTTTTCTGACATTTGTCGTTTTCATTTTTTGCTAGAAAATTACTTAGAACCCCCAAATATTATATATTTTTTTTAGAAGAGACCCTGGAGAAAAAAAATGGTGATCATTGCAATTTTTTTATGTCACACGGTTTTTGCGCAGCATTTTTTCAAACGCAATTAAAAAAAAAAATACACTATAATTAAAAAAAAAAAAAAACCATAATATATACCGCAATTTTTCTCTATTATATGCAAGATGATGTTACACCGAGTAAATAGATATGTGGCATGTCATGCTTTAAAATTGTGCGCACTCGTGGAAAGGCACCAAACTATTGTACTTAACAATCTCCATAGGCAACGCTTTAAAAATTTCTACTGGTTACCAGTTTAGAGTTGCAGAGGAGTTCTAGTGCTAGAATTATTGCTCTCGCTCTGACATTCGCGGCGATACTTTATGTGTGTGGTGCAAAACACCATTTACATATGTGGGAGTGACCTATGTATTCATTCACTGCTGCGTGCGGGGACGGGGGGGGGTGCTTTAAAAAATGTTTTTTATTTATTTTATTACATTTTTTAAACTCTTACACTGTCCCTTTAAAAAAAATGTTTTTAACACTTTTATTGCTATCGCAAGGGATGTTTACATAACATTACATCATGACAGGTCCTCTTTATGGAGAGATCTGGGGGGTCTAAAAGACCCCAAATCTCTCCTCAACCCTTAAAAGCAAAAGATCAAAAAAAAAATGTTTTTATTTTTTACTTTAAGAAAAAAAAAAGCCATGTTTACACGACCCAAAAACTAGAAGCGACATCATGACCTCGCTCCGGTCCTCCAAGGGCGTAGAAATGAGCGGTGGCCGTCTTGCCATCTCTTATCTCTATGGCAACCCCCCCCCCGCCGGCGCCGGATGGTTCGCGGGCTCAGAGATCGGTAACGTAAGCTGAGCCCGGCAGGCTTTCAGATAAAAGTGGTCCCTGCGACGGATTCGCCGCGGGATTACTTTTAGAAGTGGCGGGAGAGAGGTGCCCCCTCTCCCGCCGCTTCTAAAAGTGATCTTGCGGTGAATCCGTCGCAGGGACCACTTTTATCTGAAAGCCTGTCACCAAAAGGGTAAAGAAAATACCGGGGTTACGGCATGTAGCTGCAGCCATAACCCTGGTATTTAGCGTCAAAGTCATAATGTAAATTCCTAATTAGGCGGTCGGCAAGTGGTTACATGATATAGCATTATTTCTACATGTTTTTATGAATTTTCTTCAATGTCTTAATTATCTATATAGCTCGTAGAGCTTAAATATCAAATAAAGATTTGTAATTATATATATATATATATATATATATATATAATATATATATATATATATATATAACTATATATATACATATATATATATATATATATATATATATATATATATATATATATATATATATATATATATATATAATATATATATATATACATATATATATACATATACCGTATATATATATATATATATATATATACATATATATATATATATATATATATATATATATATATATATATATATATATATATATATTATATATATTTATATATATATATATATATATATATATATATATATATATATATATATATATATATATATATATATATATATATATATATATATATATATATATATATTATATATATATATATTTTTTTTTTTTTCTTATTTTTTGGGGGGTAAAAAAAAATTACCAGCTCTGTTTACATCACGAGATCAGCTGTCATTGATCACATGGTTAAGGGGTCGGGACCGGCCCCTTACTCCGATCTATGATCAGCTGAGTCTCGTGGACTCGCTGATCACAGAACGCGCCGCGCGTGCCCGCAGGGGGGTGCGCAGGCAGCACTTGCTCGGGAGGACGTACTTGGATGCCCTCCCCGCAATTTAGGCCCACGCTGTAGCTGTCTTTCGGGCGCGAAGAAAATAAATAAAAAATAAAAAATAAAAAAATAAAAAATACAATAGAAATGTATAGTGTATTAAATGATGAGATTGATTAAATAATAAACATAAAAAAAGTAAATAATTAAGACATTAAAATAATGAATAAATAATATATATTTAATCTAATATACAGTATATTTAATAGAATAATATATTAATAAAAATAGAAAAAGTAAAAAAAAAGTTAAAGTCAAAACCAGCTTTTTCTGCAATATTCACTTGAATTCCCCTGTGGTTCTCTTTTCTGCTGCCCGATGTCCTTAGCCAGCATCTTTTAACCCACTTCCTCTGAACCCAGATGATCCCGGACGCACCCCCAACCTGTGACTGGATATTGAAAAGAGAAGCAGCACAGTGATGAGCTCATCTCTCCGTTCCTATGCTCTCTCTTTCTATCAGTATGTTTCTTGTCAGCACATGGACGGATTGGCTCCTTGTACTGCTTCTTCCTCTCCCAGTCTAAGGTCGGCTGTACAGGGACCGCAAGCGTCAGACACTAGGTCACATGCAGGTACTTACACTGCTTGTATTGAACAAATACAGAGCTGTATCAATCGATGTCCTCAGTGTGATAGCCAGCATCATTTAACCCACTTCCTCTGAATCCAGGTCATCCCGGACGCACCCCCAACCTGTGACTGGTCAGATACTAGGTCATATTCAGGTACTTACACTGCTTGTATTTAACAAATGCTGAGCTGTATTAATATACTTCTTACCATATCCTAATAAAACTGCCCATGCCCATCTCCCAGTGATCTGACCCGGGACCATCACATCTCCGGGGGGGGGGGGCACCGGCCCCTAAAGCCTTTGAGTGTATCAGTAAACAATTCTGCAGTCTCCAATTCAGCATTTTACCTTGGTTGCTGCTATGTTGTACATAGATCAAATCTGTGACATTTATTGCCACTGCAGAGATCTGTGTTCAGTGCAATGTATGTGAAGGAGGACACGGCTGTGACCTTGCTGGGGCTGTGCTTACTGCTGATGCAGCTTTCTTCAGCGGATGGTATAACAATATATACAGTAGATACAAAGTTACGTAGCAGTCAAGGATAGGCTCACCTTTTCATGAAAAAAAAAAAAAAAAAAAGTGAACTAACTTCAAATATCCAGACGCCCCCCGGACCACACTGTGCATAGCGGCCGTGATGCCCTGTGCTGCCAGTGTAGTGGTCTATATACTGTACAATACAATACACAGAGTGAGTATACATCATAATGCTCACTATGGCAAGTGTTTATCGGTCAGCATGACCACGCGACCATGCCGACCAATGAAAAAAATGCTTCTTCTTCTTTTACCTGAAGAAAAAGCCTCAGATGTGCTTCTCATTGGTCGGCACAGTCACATGGCATATGGCGGTATATGGTGTACAGAGCGCTACAATGGCAGCATGGGCATCGCGGCCGCTATGTGCAGCGAGTTTGGGGGGGGGGGGGTTGGCCAGGATAATGGAAGTTTTGTTCACCTTTTGGTTTTTGTGAAAAGGTTAACTAAGGCTTGGTTCACACTTGTGCATGTGCTGGAGCACTGGTGTGTTTCCATGCATGTTCAGCGTGTTCCTGTGTAGGAGCTTGCCTGAGACAAAGGCCACACTCCTGTGTGCGAAAGGGGCCGCGCCTGTTACCAGGGCAACCCGACATCAACAAGCCCCCAGGTTGCCTGGGCAAAGGATTGCACCCCAGCCCTGGAGGGGGGGGGGGCATATTGGAGCGGGGCCTGGTCTCGTACACTTTCTCCACAAAAATCCCCCTGAGGACCCGATTTCACTGGGAAGAACCCCTATCTGTGCCCTCTGGACCTCCTCCTCTGCCACCCTAGGCTGGTGAGTCCCTTAGCCCCTGCTGTGCCATACCCTGCTCTGCCCGGATCACTGCCCTGGGTGCTGGACTTAACCCCTGCTGTGCCAATACTCTGCTCTGCCATGGGTGCTGCACCTAACCCCTGCTGTGCCTTACCTCCTCTGCCCTGGGTGCTGGACCTAACCCCTGCTGTGCCATAGCTTGCTCTTCCCTGGGTGCTGGACTTAACCCCTGTGGTTCCATACCCTACTCTGCCCTGGGTACTTGACTTAACCCCTGCTGTGCCATAAACTGCTCTGCCCTGGGTGCTGGTCCTAATCCCTGCTGTGCCATAGCTTGCTCTTCCCTGGGTTCTGGACTTAACCCCTGTGGTTCCATACCCTACTCTGCCCTGGGTGCTGGACTTAACCCCTGCTGTGCCATAAACTGCTCTGCCCTGGGTGCTGGACTTAACCCCTGCTGTGCCATACGCTGCACTGCCCTGGGAGCTGAACCTTATCCCTGCTGTGCCATAAACTGCTCTGCCCTGGGTGAAGGACCTAATCCCTGTTGTGCCATACCCTGCTCTGCCCTGGGTGCTGGACTTAACCCCTTTGGTTCCATACCCTACTCTGCCCTGGGTGCTGGACTTAACCCCTGTGGTTCCATACCCTACTCTGCCCTGGGTGCTGGACTTAACCCCTGCTGTGCCAATACTGCTCTGCCCGGATCACTGCCCTGCATGCTGGACTTAACCCCTGCTGTGCCAATACTTTGCTCTGCCATGGGTGCTGCACTTAACCCCTGCTGTGCCTTACCTGCTCTGCCCTGGGAGCTGAACCTTATCCCTGCTGTGCCATAAACTGCTCTGCCCTGGGTGCTGGACATAATCCTTGCTATGCCATAGCTTGCTCTGCCCTGGATGCTGGACTGAATCCCTGCTGTGCCATACTCTGGTATGCCCTGGGTGCTGGACTTAATCCCTGCTGTGCCATACCTTGCTCTGCCCTGGGTGCTGGACTTAATCCCTGCTGTGCCATACCTTGCTCTGCCCTGGGTGCTGGACTTAACCCCTGTGGTTCCATACCCTACTCTGCCATGGGTGCTGGACTTAACCCCTGCTGTGCCAATACTGCTCTGCCCGGATCACTGCCCTGCATGCTGGACTTAACCCCTGCTGTGCCAATACTTTGCTCTGCCATGGGTGCTGCACTTAACCCCTGCTGTGCCTTACCTGCTCTGCCCTGGGTGCTGGACTTAACCCCTGTGGTTCCATACCCTACACTGCCATGGGTGCTGGACTTAACCCCTGCTGTGCCATACCCTGCTCTGCCCTGGGTGCTGGACTTAATCCCTGCTGTGCCATACCCTGCTCTGCCCTGGGTGCTGGACTTAACCCCTGCTGTGCCATACCCTGCTCATGCCCTGGGTTCTGGACTTAACCCCTGCAGTTCCATACCCTGCTCTGCCCTGGGTGCTGGACTTAACCCCTGCTGTGCCATATCCTGCTCTGCCCTGGGTGCTGGACTTAACCCCTGCTGTGCCATACTCTGGTCTGCCCAAATCACTGTTGTGTGCTGGACTTAACTCCTGCTGTGCCATATCCTATTCTGTCATCAAACCATGTCTTTATGGAGATGGCTTTTTGCACAAGGACATGGTCATGTTGGAACAGAAAAGGGCCTTCTCCAAACCGTTACCACCACGTTGTCTAGAATTGTCTAAAATGTCTTTGTATGTTGTAATATTATCAGTGATTTTTACTGAAAACATCCAAACTTAATCATTTGGGGGGGGAGGGGGGGCCTACATTCTGGCCTCACAGTAGGTGTGACAGGTGTCCACCAACATTTGGCCATATAGTGTACCATTGGATTATCCGGGGTCTTCTCCTGAGCTCTTCTCATTCTCTATGCAGAGGTTGACTGCCTGATCAAAGTCAATGGCCCAGCACACTCCCTGCAATGTACGAGATCCTGTATATTTTAGAAGGTCATGGCACACTGCATTGATTGATTCAGGAAGAGTTGCGCCAGCATTCTCCCACCACAGAGACATCAGGACGTGACTCTGGAGAAACAAAAGTTACGTGCCAAGAACGGCTTTTAAAGAAGACCTGTGACAATAGAGATTTGGAAGCTTAAAACCAGCTGCTCACAGACTTGGTGCTCCCGAACCTCTCCAGTTCAAATACCAAATATCCTGTACTCTAATTCAGTCCAGGGCACTGTTCCCATCTCAAAGCACTGATGAAGGGGAAGTTTCTCCCGAAACGCGTTGATATTATGATAATATTATTACTTGATCCTATTTTTGAAATAATTCTTTATATCTGGACCTTTAACCCCCAAACGGAAGCTGACTTAACTAACGGTGTAAGTTTCATTCTGTATGTCAAGGATGACACCCATGAGTTTCTGCACTTTCAAATCAGTATAAGCAAGGCAGCTCCCATAGTTCCATCTTCACAGATTCACTTTAAGATGTACAGATTTATTTACAAAAAGATTTGCTGGGTGAATTTCACCAGCATTTGCCCAGCCGACGTAAGTTCTGTCCATATTTTGCTTAAAGCGGAGTTCCACCCAAAAGTGGAACTTCCGCTTGTTTGTCCCCCCCGCTCTGGTGCCACATTTGGCACTTTTCAAGGGGGAAGGGGGGAACAGGGACCTGTTTTTGACCGGTCCCCCTTTCCCCGCTTCCGGGAGACGGGGGCCGCGGCGCCATCTCTCGGAAGTTCGGCCCCCCTCCTCCGAGTCCTGAAGTCGAAAGGCTTCAATGCCGGGTTCCCTTACCGGCAATGGCGGCGGCTGCACCCAACATTGCGGGCTCCCTGGACAGGTAAGTCTCCCAATGTTAAAAGTCAGCAGCTGCAGTATTTGTAGCTGCTGACTTTTAATTTGATCGTGGGGTGGGCGGACCGCCGCTTTAATACTTTGACTTCCTATGATAATTAGCGCCATCTCATGGCCATAACGCAATATTTTTTCTGAAATACCTCAACCGGGAAGTATTTAACCACTTGAAGACCAGGCATTTTCTGGCACTTTTTGTATACATGTGAAAATCAGTTTGTTTTTCTTGCTAGAAAATTACTTAGAACCCCCAAACATTATATAATTTTTTTTAAAGCAGAGGCCCTAGAGAATAAATTGGTGGGTTTTAGAATTTTTTATGTCACACGGTACTTGCGCAGTGGTTTTTCAAACAACATTTTTGGGGGAAAAAATACACTTTTTTTCAATTGTAATGGAAAAGCACAATACATAACCCAATTTTTTTGTAAAATAAAAAAGATGTCACGCCAAATAAAAAAATACCAAACATGTCACGCTTACAAATTGCGCACGCCCATGCAGCGGCGACAAATGACGTAAATGTTAGTATCCATAGGCGACATTTTAAAAGCCTTTACAGGTTACCACTTTATATCTACAGAGGAGGTCTGGTGCTAGAATTACTGGCCATGATCTGACGTTCGCAACGATATCGCACATGTGTGGGATCGTGTTCACCTTTGCCTGCTAGCACGGGGGGGGGGGGGGGAGGGGCACTTTACATTACTTTTTTTTTATTGTTTCTTTTTTTATTTATTTTTACATTATTGCTTTAATTTATTTATTTATTTTTTGGTCACTTTTATTGCTGTCACAAGGAATGTAAACATCCCCTTGTGACAGCAATAGACACGTGACGGGTACTCTTTATAGAGAGATCTTGGGTCTAGAAGATCCTAAATCCCTCCTTTACACTTGAAAGCATTCAAAACACCAAAATCTGTCTTTTTGAATACAATTGATTTTCAAAAAATAGTGCCGTTGACAGCCAGGTAGACCCAAAGTGATGTCATGTCATCGCTTCTGGGTTACCATAGTGGAGATGCGATCAAAGCAGCCGGCTGATGGGCATAGTTGCCAACATTCAAAAGAAATTAATAGGGACACTTTTTTGTATATGGGCGGAGTTTTATTTTAATTAGGGGTGGGGCATTCGTTTGTAGGTGTGGCTTAGCCATAAGGAAAATGCACCGCGCCTAAACTTAATATTGGGCGTGGCTTAACAGGGGTGTGGTTACAGTATGAGATGAAGGAGGGATGGAGGGAGAAGGAAGAGGGAGAGAGAAATAATGAGAAAAAGGGAGAAAGAAAAATAGAGAAAGGGAGAAAAAGAGAGAAAGGGAAAGGGTCAGAGAGTGTGCGGAGATGATACAAGAGATGGTCAGAGAGTGTGGAGATGATACAAGAGACTGTCAGAGAGTGTGGAGATGATACAGGAGACGGTCAGAGAGTGTGGAGATGATACAAGAGATGGTCAGAGAGTGTGCGGAGATGATACAGGAGACAGTCAGAGAGTGTGCGGAGATGATACAGGAGACGGTCAGAGAGTGTGCGGAGATGATACAGGAGACGGTCAGAGAGTGTGCGGAGATGATACAGGAGACGGTCAGAGAGTGTGCGGAGATGATACAGGAGACGGTCAGAGAGTGTGCGGAGATGATACAGAAGACGGTCAGAGAGTGTGCGGAGATGATACAGGAGACTGTCAGAGATTGTGCGGAGATGATACAGGAGACGGTCAGAGAGTGTGCGGAGATGATACAGGAGACAGTCAGAGAGTGTGCGGAGATGATAAAGGAGACGGTCAGAGAGTGTGCGGAGATTATACAGGAGACAGTAAGAGAGTGTGCGGAGATGATACAGGAGACAGTCAGAGAGTGTGCGGAGATGATACAGGAGACAGTCAGAGACTGTGCGGAGATGATACAGGAGACGGTCAGAGATTGTGCGGAGATGATACAGGAGACAGTCAGAGAGTGTGTGGAGATGATACAAGAGACGGTCAGAGAGTGTGCGGAGATTATACAGGAGACAGTCAGAGAGTGTGCGGAGATGATACAGGAGACAGTCAGAGAGTGTGCGGAGATGATACAGGAGACGGTCAGAGATTGTGCGGAGGTGATACAGGAGACAGTCAGAGAGTGTGCGGAGATGATACAGGAGACGGTCAGAGAGTGTGCGGAGATGATACAGGAGACAGTCAGAAAGTGTGCGGAGATGATACAGGAGACAGAGAGTGTGTGGAGATGATACAGGAGACAGTCAGAGAGTGTGCGGAGATGATACAGGAGACAGTCAGAGAGTGTGCGGAGATGATACAGGAGACGGTCAGAGAGTGTGCGGAGGTGATACAGGAGACAGTCAGAGAGAGTGCAGAGATGATACAGGAGACAGTCAGAGAGTGTGCGGAGATGATACTGGAGACAGTCAGAGAGTGTGCGGAGATGATACAGGAGACAGTCAGAGAGTGTGCGGAGATGATACAGGAGACGGTCAGAGAGTGTGCGGAAATGATACAGGAGACAGTCAGAGAGTGTGCAGAGATAATACAGGAGACTGTCAGAGAGTGTGCTGAGATGATGCAAGAGATGGTCAGAGAGTGTGTGTCAGAAACCATGAATCAGACTGAGACAGAAGTACAGTTAAATCACAATTGCTTAGTAATGATAATAAAAAGGTAAACGTAGTCAAAACATAGCCAGAGTTCAGGAACAGGAACGGATAGTGAGACAAGCCAAAACGTCAGGGAGCCAGAGATGAGCGCAGTAGAACAGCAAGCAGGATCTGGAGCCAGAAGGAATGTCAACCAAGCAAGTCTTTAACAGAAATACCGGAGAGCGTCTCTAGAGATGTGACCAAGACGTAGGCAGAGATCATCTGGGCTGGACGGCTTAAGTAGGCAGGACTGACGAGCGGGATATCATCAACAGGTGGGTCACTGTGGAAAGAAAGGAGCTGGTAATTAGCCGACAGCTGAGCGGCCAGCTTTGAAAAGGAAGGGCTGAGCCCAGCCCTGACAGTGTGCGGAGATGATACAAGAGACGGTCAGAGAGTGTGCGGAGATGGTACAAGAGACGGTCAGAGAGTGTGCGGAGATGGTACAAGAGACGGTCAGAGAGTGTGCGGAGATGGTACAGTAGACTGTCAGAGAGTGTGCGGAGATGGTACAGTAGACTGTCAGAGATAGTGTGGACATGATACAGGAGAGGGTGAGAGGGTGCAGACATGGTGGGTGAGAGGGTGCAGACATGGGTGAGAGGGTGCAGACATGGTGGGTGAGAGGGTGCAGACATGGAACGTGAGAGGGTGCAGACATGGTGGGTGAAAATCGAGACTGTTGGCACCTATGGTTAGGGTGGTATTTTTTTTTTTAAGTATTTCTAACTTTAAAAAATTAAAAACTATACATTCATTTTACTTCATGCTGGGCCACTACGCCCTTCCTCTTTACGGCAGAAGTAGGTAGTTTCCGCTATCACCAATGACTACTGTGAGCCCAGGCCAACGTGGTGGAGCAGGGGGGTGTGTCCAGAACAGCCTGGGCTCACAGGAAGTGGGTTGGATCATGCTGCTTCCATTCAGCGGCAGAACAGAGCAGACTTTCTGTAGAGGTCAGCTCCAGATTGAAGGTAAGTATGGCAGCAAAAGCTGTTTTTATTTTCTAAAAATTTTGTTTTATTTCTGAAATGGGAAACGTGAAAACTATGGATCCCTTTTAAGAAGACTGAAAACCGTAGACACTAAGCAGCAGGTAATTATGTCTCCGAGTCGGTTTAAATGCATTATTTTATTTTTTTTTCCTGAACGATGTGGAAATGTGAAAGACCTGCGAATGATCCGATATGCCCTGGGGGGGATGGGCTTCTAGATTATAGGACTTGGCTGTGATATCAAAGTGCACTGACTGCAGAACAAGATCCTATTATGTGTTCAGATGTCACTCTCACCTCCCAGCGCAGCAGAAACCCAACACTCTGTTTTCCCTCTGATGTGCAGATACACAACTGCGGCGAAAACAGCGAAGACTGGCCGCGCGTTCCCAGAGTTGTGTCACTTTAAGGCTGCTTTCACGCTGCTCCATTGAAAAAAAAGTGGTAAAAAAAACGCATATGCGTTTTTTTGATGCATTTCCAGTGCGTTTTCTGGGTACCTATTACCCAGCATGCACCTGTGAAACTTGGAATCAAAAAACACTCCAAAAATGCAACACCGATAGTTTTTGATGCCTTTTTGCCGCGTTATCTATTCATCTCAATGGGAAACTACGTTATTGGTGTGATTTCGAAAACCGAACCAAAGGTGCAGCATGTGGGATTTTTTAAAATGCACCCGCAGCCCATAGGATTTAAAAGGATTGTGTTTTTGTTGCATTTTTAGTACAGTAAAGACGCAGCAAAAGCATAAGTGTGACAGCAGCCTAACAGACGCCTGGAATCAGAGGTGTAACTAGAACCTTCAGGGCCCCCGATGGAAGAAACCCTGAAGGTAGTGGTGGCTGGTGGTATGTATTTTTTTTTTTGGGGGGGGGGGCGGCAAACAATCCATATGCACCCCAAGCCCACCCTTTTTTGAAGCCTATTAGAGCCGCTGGCTCTAATCACGTGCGTCAAAAAAAAAAAACCCCATTGAAATCCATGCATCCAGCGCCCTGCATGTAGATTAGGGGGCCTGGACGCATGGAATAGGGGGGCGGCGCCCCTGCATTACGGGCTGCCACTGCCTGAAGGGCCCCCGTGGCCCCCCGACCAGGGCCCTTCCCACTGATCCCGAAGCCCTTTACTTCCATCGCGGTAACATTTATTAGGGTCCCGCAACGGGCCACCTTCCTGCTGTCTTGGGGTCCCCCCCACGGTGGCAGAACACCAGAGCCTAGTCTCCCTTTGCAACCCTGGTAGTTCTGCCACTGGTGTCAGTCGTTTTTTCGTTGGTGTTTTATTATATTTTACTTATTTTTTTATTATTTTTTTTTTACAATTTTTAATTTTATTAATTTCTACATATTTTTTAGGACTCTCGTTGGGGGGGCTTTGGTGAAATATCTGGGGTCTAAATAGACCCTAATGTCTTACTTTCGAGACTGAGGACAAATTTGTCAGTCCTTTTCTCTGCAGCCTCAGCTGCACAGCATGAATGAACAGGAATAGCTCTGTACAGGGCTTCCTGTTCATTCATAAACTGAATGAACCAATCATTCATAAATATGAATGAACCAATCACCGACTCATTGAGACAAGGAAGGGGCCGGTAAATGACACATTTACTGGCTCCTTCCTGCTCTCCAATCTAACAGATCCCCTGCTGCATCCAGGGAGGGGGAAACTCTGCAGCACACAGGGGGGAGGGGGCAGGGAAGCACACCGGGGCCCGGGGCCGCAGGACGGGAATAGGGAGACGGCGGGAGCAGGATGTGGAGGAACCGATGCCCTCCATTTCCTTCCTGCAGCTGCTGTATGTCTACGGGAGGGAGAGGAGGAGTAGTGGGCATCCAGTAGTTACATGGAAGGATCGGTTCCTCTACATGCCACCCTCCTATTCAGGTGTACAGGGTGGAGTACGGGCCCCCTGGAGCATGAGGTCTGGTCGCATTGGTGACCCCTGTATGTACTCCCCTGAAGGGCCCCCCTGACCGCACGGGCCCTTTATATCGGTCCTGAGGCCCTTTCCATCAGTCCCAGGGCCCTTCTCTCAAAGCCAAGGGCCCTGCCCTCAGAAGCTGGGGCCCTTTCCACTGATCCCAGGGCCCTTTACTCCCGTTGCGGGGCCCTTCATAGACCCTGGTTCACACAGCTGCGTCTTATCATGCGACTTGCAAGACATAAAGTCGCATTTCAAGCCAAAAAACATTCATTTTAATGGGTGCTGTCTTATACAATGTGACTCAAGTCACAACGACAAAAAAAAGAAAAGGTTCCTGCATTATTTTTCTGCGACTTTGGTGCAATTTGAGTGCCATAGACTGCAATGTTAAATCACAAAAGTCGCAAACAAGCCGCAAGGAAAATCGCAACCAGGTCGCAATGAAGGTCCCAAGGAAATAGCAAGCAAGTTGCATGACCTCGAGGTGGCAGCAGTGTGAACCAAGCCTTATGGTCCCGCAGCGGGAGCCTTTCACATGTTCCTGCTCTCTTGGGGCCCCCTGTGGTGGCAGAACACCAGGGCGACCTTTGTGACCCTGGTTGTTCTGACACTGCCTGGAATCAATGGTTTATGATAATGGTCGTTGTTTATTAATGTTTCAAACATAAGAACTCTTTATTTCCTTTAGAAGTCAAGCAAATCCAATTGGTAATTGTCCAACTGGAACGTTCCAGTGCAGGTTTTCGATGTGAGCGGTCGCTCTGCGTCAAAGCACGCAACGCTTCAGATGCTTTGATGTGCTACATTGAACTTGTTTTATCTCTTTTTTTTTTTACATTTGAAATAGAAATAAAGAAAAAGTTCACAGCAGGGGCGTTGCTAGGATTGTGAATGGCGTGGGCCAACCCTGGCACCCCGGAGGGAGAGCAATGCTGCGTGTCGCTGTGAATGGTGGGTGTGGTCACATCGCTCTAACACTCGGAGCAGATCAAAGGGGTCAAACCTGAGCCACTGACTTTTATATAAGACACGTAAATGATAAAGTCCTCGTGCCCACAAAGTATGCTTTACCTACAATGCAACAAGTGATCGTCCCAGACCTAGAAATTGGCACGCTTCCAGTACAGGCTTTTCTGCACACAGAATATAGACAAGGAGCTAACACTTCAAGACCTACTTAGCACCCAGCAATCATTGAGACCAGGAACACTTTGGTCAGGAGTATGTAATGTAGCATAAAGAGTGGAAAGGTCATACATAGCATAGTGTCAGGGTCAGTAGTATGTAACATACAGAGTGCAGGGGTCAGTAGTATGTAACATACAGGGGTTGATTTACTAAAGGAAAATAGACTGTGCACTTTGCAAAGTGCAGTTGCACTCTGCAAGAGCAGTTGCTCCAGGGCTTAGTAAATGAGGAAAAGCTCTGCTGAATTCCATCACCCAATCACATGCAAGCAAAAAGGCTGTTTTTTTAAATTTTCCTTGCATGTGATTGGGTATTCTTTGCAAAGTGAAGCTTTACCTCATTTACTAAGATCTGGAGCAACTGCACTTGCAGAGTGCAATTGCACTTTGCAAAGTGCACAGTCTATTTGCCTTTAGTAAATCAACCCCACAGTGTGTTAGGTAGGGTCAGTAGTATGTAACATACAGTGTGTTAGGGTCAGTAGTATGTAACAGAATGCTGGGGTCAGTAGTATGTAACACTAATGCCGCGTAAACACGATAGGATTTTCCGACAACAAAACCGCAGATTTTTGCTCAAACTTGTCTTGCATACACACGGTCACACAAATGTTGTCAGAAACTGCGAACGTCAAGAACGCGGTGACGTACAACAAGTATGACGAGCCGAGAAAAATTAAGTTCAACAGCCAGTGCGGCTCCGTCTGCTTGATTCCGAGCATGCGTGGACTTTTGTGCATCGGAATTGTGTACACACGCTCGGAATTTCCGACAATAAGTTTTGTTGTCAGAAAATTTGAGAACCTGCTCTCAAACATTTGTTGGCGGAAATTCCGACAACAAATGTTCTATGGAGCCTACACACGGTCGGACTTTGCGACAACAAGCTCACATCCAACATTTGTTGTCGGAAAATCCTATCGTGTGTGTAGGGCATTAGAGTGCTGGGTTCAGTAGTATATAACAGAGTACTGGGGTCAGTAGTATGTAACATACAGAGTGCAGGGGTCAGTAGTATGTAACATACAGAGTGCAGGGGGTTAGTAGTATGTAACATACAGAGTGCAGGGGGTCAGTAGTAGTGTTGGGCGAATGGTTCAGGCCGAGCAAAAGTTCAGTCCGAGCATCACCTGTTCACCCGCTCGGTGAACACCCAAATTTGTAGGGCGCTCAGTGGGATGTTCGCCCGCCGAGTGTCTCACAATGCACTGCGTGCTGCACAGTGCATTCTAGGGCCCTGATTGGATGGAGCTTGCACCTGACCACTGGTTGTCCCTGAATTTTTATTCATCATACAGAATAGAAATGTGATAGTTCCCGTTAGTTGTGACATTCGGGGGTAAATTTCAAGGGACAAACCTTGGAACCTCAGGACTGTCCTTGTAGATGGAGGACAGCTGGCCACTGTCGGTGTGACTTTCTGTTCTTCCTGCTGACCCAGCACACGTTTTTATTAATAGAGATGACTTCCTCCACATTAACTGCCTGCAGTACGGCAGTAACTAATTTTTACGAGTTTAGATTATTGTAGTTTTCTTACGATCTCGGTGATAATACGCTGAATCCCCCGATTTGTCATAACCCATAAAGACCAGCCGGAATAATACAAAGACTAAAAATTAGTCACCGCAACATTTCCCCTCCCTGGCGGGGGACACCAACTTTTATGGACGTTTATTTGTATCTTCTCAACAGCGGGCAGTAAAAAGCTGTGTGATTTGCGTAGTAATCCTCCGCGCAGGAATAAAAAAAAGGTTATTTTTAGAGGATTTATATTAGTGGTGATTAAAGTTTGTTGTCCAGTTTATTTAAAGAGCCGTTAGGTGTCAGCATGCAGCATCCGTGCTTCTCAAAGTTCTGACCATCCATGAAGAGCCCATTTGGCCACCTATGGACCCTGTAAAAATATGGATAGGGTTAAAAGTTTTGCAGTGTGTGTGTGTGTGTGAAAAAAAGAACAGACAACAAAGAAATTGATTTATTAGAGTTTGTTTTCTGGTTTATTTAAAGCGCTGTCACATGTTCTTATATGTTCTTATGTAATTATAGACCATCTGTGGTCCTCAAAGTTCTGACCATCCATGAAGAGCCCATTTGACCACCTATGGACCCTGTAATAATATGGATAAGGTTAAAACTTTTGCAGTGTGTGTGTGTGAAAAAAAGAACAGACTTTGAAACAAAGAAATTAATTTATTAGAGTTTGTTTTCTGGTTTATTTAAAGCGCTGTCACATGTTCTTATGTGATTATAGACCATCTGTGGTCCTCAAAGTTCTGACCATCTATGCAGAGCCAGTTTGGCCTCTCATGGACCCTGTATTAGGTATAGGGTTAAACGTTTTGTAGCGTGTGCGAAAAGAGGAACAGAGGAAAAAGATATTCATTTATTTAACCACTTGATCACCAGAAGGTTGTATGCCCTTCATAAGCAGGACTTTTTTTTTGCTGTTTAGCGTTGCGCTACTTTTTATTGACTAATATGCAAAAACAACATATTGGTACAGCATCAAACACGCTCAACATAAGCATAAAAAATTACAGTGTTTTGTACATAAATACACAGGAAGTACAAGTTCACAGTTGTATATTCCTGAATGTCCAGTTCTAATAAAAAGCAGATGCCTACAAGTACAAAGTAATTTGGTTTCGTTATTACATTGTTCCCAGTACAAGATCCTATTTTCCCATTCTCACACATGTTAAGTAGAGAGAAGAAGTTGTCTCACAGACTAGAAATGGTAAGAGTGGAGGAGCACCAGATGTTCCACACTTTATCATATTTGCTGGGACAAATAGAGGGGTTTTTAAACTAGGCGATGGGGGGGAAGGGTCCAGAGGTTGAGATAGTCAGAGCGGAACATATTTCAGAGGGTAGTATTGGGGGCATTATTGGTAGGTTGACCAAAGCACATAAACCCAAGGTTGGTATAGTAGCAAGTCCTAGTTGCAATCTTGGAACACCCCAGGGCCTTTTTTCTCAGGGAATAGGTGCAGGAACTCCTGCCTTCTGAGTCAGCCGTCGTTTCTGCCCCCCTACCCACCTCTGAGCAATGTCCCTTGGTTCCACCTTCTACATACCTCCCAGTACCACCCCTTTTAGAGAATACAGAACCAAGTATCATTTTGTACTACTAAGTGATTTGTTAATGATAACAAGCAAGGGCGTTGCTAGGTCTACAAAAGATCTAGGGCTAGAGCCCATAGCAGCGTAGTAAAGAAAGTCATACTCTTGGCATACACATGTATATAATATACGTGTGTGTATATATATATTCCCATAGAGCCCCCCTCCCAGAGAGCCTCCCCCTTGCATCAGGGTCCCCAGAGAGCCCCCCTTACATTGGGGTCCCCAGGGAGCCCTCCTTAAATCAGGGTCCCCAGAGAGCCCCCCCACTTACATCAGGGTCCCCAGAAAGCCTCCCCTCCCCTTGGGGACCCCTGCAGAGACTCGGGGCTATGGGCCCCTGATTCGGGGCTACAGCCCCAAAAGCCACCCTCTAGCGACGTCACTGATAACAAGACAGTAAAATAGAATCCCTGCTGTGAGCAACAATAGACCCCACCCCAGCAACAGTAGAGCCCCCCCAAAAACAATAGACCTCCCCCCAGAAACAATAGACATCCCTCAGCAACAATAGATTCTATACACAACAATAGACTGCCCCCCAGCAACAATTACTATTATTATTATTATACAGGATTTATATAGCGCCGACAGTTTACGCAGCGCTTTACAACATTAGGGCAGACAATACAAGTACAATACAATTCAATACAGGAGGAATCAGAGGGCCCTGCTCGTTAGAGCTTACAATCTAGGAGGGAGGGTCAAGTTATACAAAAAGGGTAATAGCTGTGGGGGATGAGCTAATGGAGAAAATATGCTCCCCCACACCAAAAAGACACCCCAGCAACAATAGACCCCCAGCAGCAACAACAGATCTCCCAGCAGCCAACATCAATAGACCTCTCCCTCAACAGTAGATTCCTTCCAGCAACAATTGACCCCCCACCAGCAACAATAGACCTACCCAGCAAGAATAGACCCCCCCCGTGCAAAAATAGATCCTTACTAGCGACAATAGGTTCCCCCCACAGCCAGCATCAATAGACCCTCCAGCACACCCCAGCGCTCCTTTCCATTGCATACATTCATCGCTGGGGGTGCCGGAACTGCGCTCCCCCGCGTTCCCGCTGAAAAAAAGCCTTGGAACACCCAATATCTCACAATAATGTGACATATAATCACACACATAGGTTGGACATGATGGACTTGTGTCTTTTTTCGACCTCACCTACTATGTAACTATGTATATTTTTTTCATACAGTAGTATCTCATTCACCATCTGAATCCATTGACGTGTAGATGGCGGAGCAGACTGATTCAACTTAAGCGCAATAGCCTTTCGAACCAAGAATAGTGTTTCTCTCAGCATTATTCTAGTAAACTTTGGCCAGTGTTCTTCATCAAGTATACCCAATAGACAGATGCGTGGATCACATGGTACGAATACCGAAATAATTTTACACAGTATATCTATCACCCGTTTCCAGTATATAGTAATAACAGGGCACAGCCACAATACATGGACAAAGTCTTCACGTTGGCTGGTACATCTAGTACAGGGTTTTTCAACCACGGTTACCATGGAACCCTTGGGTTCCTTTAGAGGTTGCTAGGGGTTCCCTGAGCAATGGTCAGTTTTTGCCTCTCAGGTAAGTTCTCAAGGACACCATTGATCTTTTTAGTTTTCTGTAAGGGGTTAATTCTTCCCAATAATCACAAGTGTATTGCCGCATACACACGGGCGGACTTAATGGACTTGCCTACAAACGATCAACCAAAGTCCGACGGATTCGTACGTGATGACGTACGACCGGACTAAAATAAGGAAGTTGATAGCCAGTAGCCAATAGCTGCCCTAGCGTCTGTTTTTGTCCGTCGGACTAGCATACAGACAAGCGGATTTTTAGACCGGACTCGAGTCGGTCGGAAAGATTTGAAACATGTTTTATTTCTAGTTCCGTCGGACTTTTGGGAAAAAAAAGTCCGCTGGAGCCCACACACGATCGAATTGTCCGCCGGACCAAGTCTGCCGGAAAATCCGCTTGTGTGTACACGGCATAAAAAGCATTCTTCTCATTGACCATCACACTAATGTATGATGAGTTGTAGATTTTCAATTTTTAGCAGGGGTTCACCAAGACCGGAGAATTATTTCCAGGTTTCCTCTGTGTTGAAAAGGCTGATAAAAGCTGATCTAATACATGCCGACGTTGGAATACGGTGCATCGCATGTAACCTTACCGGTGTTAAGTAAGACTGATGTACCATGTATAGTTGAATAAGCTTGTAATTATTAGCCGGTGAAACTATTAAATGGGAGGCACACGCCTCCTCCCAGTCCTCATCCGACAAGTCAGGTATGTTTGCCATTTATTGCGAACCTCCAGAGGACTTGTATTAAGTGAGGTAGCCAAATATGTGAGTAAACAGTAGAAATTAAACCTTTAGGGCCCTGTGACCTTAATACTCCAATTAGTGGATAGTCTGAGAACTTAGTACTAGTAACAACAAATTGAGTCTGTACAGCATGACGCAGCTGAGAGTTCATATTTTCCCTGTAGATCCGTGAAGGAGGTCATTACATTCCCTGCGTATACATCCTGTAGTGTACCAATTCCCCCGTGTTCTCAAACGAGTAATCTGCAAAATTCAGGATATGAGGAAACATGGGGTTGTGCCACAGGGGTAGATCTAGATTAGTGTCATCAAACTTGTCCAGCTGTTTAGCCTCCCTCCACACCATACGTGCCAGAGTCAAGACAGGTCTACATTCCCTTCCCAAAGCAGATAATGGAGCCTCCAGCACTATAAGCAAGTGTTTAAGGTTTAATACCCAAACCAGATATGATTCCACTGCATTGCACTACTTTAACTGGTAGTTGCGCGAACATGCAAGCACGTGATTGGAGCCGGAGACCCTGATAGGCTTCAAAAAAAGAGTACTGCGCCCTGAGCCCACCCAGTTGTGTGACAATAGCAAATTAATATTCGCTATTGCCCTCCTGCTTTTCCTCCCGGCCAATCAGGAAGGGGGTTGACCCGATTGGCCGAGAGGAGAAGCGAGCGTATTGGCCACCGAAGGAAGGAGGAGGGAAGCCGCTACCATGGAGGAGGAGGAGATGGAAGATGGAGCCGAAACTGCTAGATGGGGTAAGTGCAGGGCTTGTGGGAGGATGGACGACCGGGGGAAGGGATGATGGGTGTCTCGGTTGTCCCCCCCTTCCCAAAATATACAGCACCAGCCGCCACTGGTGGCGGGCAATCTGGCGCTAAAAGATACCCCAATGGTTGCCTTGACCTCGCAAGTCCTCTGACACCCTGGGTTCTGACATTTCTGCTATAGGCAAAAGAATTCAAAAGCACACACACATTCAAAGTGAACCAGTTTAATTTGTTTACTGGCAGATTCATGGCAATATATTCAGCAATAAAAATTTGTAACATACAGTAGGTAAGATGCACTTGATAAGCTGGTGGCAAACTCAACTAAAGAACAAACAACCAGAACACTTCAAGAACAAACAATTGGCAAAATGAAACTATGAACAGGGTCTATGGCTAGAGGCCAAAAAGGGTAGAGGAGTGACTAGGCTTCTGTCAAACCTCTCCCTTTCATCTCCTGCCACCACAGTCCCAGCAACGGGTAACTCTGATTTAGAACTAAACCAACACTCTGAAGTTCTTTCACCTTTTTCTCTAGCAAATGGAGTCATTGGTTTAAATATATATTTTAGGCCTTGGTGGCACTGAATGTTCTTAGCCCTGTTCTTATCCCTTGTGGTGGTGGTGGTGGTGGTGGGGGGGGGGATATACGGCAGTCCTTTGCAGAATAGGGCTTGGAAGAAGCTTGAGTCTTCAGCTAGCTCTTTGGAATGTGCACAATGTGTCCTGACACACAAGATGTTCACTAGATCCCTTCTATGTGTGGGTTAAGGTGTACCAAGGATCCCGTTGCAAGCTTGGTGGAATAACAAAGGCAATGGTGTCTGCATACAGTGTTCTTTGGTGTACAAAGAATGGTCAAGTGCCCGCTCACCAATCCCAGAAACCGTCAGTGTTGAAGAGTGGAGTGAAGGCTCTTTTAAAGAAAAAAAACTATGGCAGTTTATGATACACATCAGTGGATTACTTTCCCTACACATACCCTTACTCTAATTTTTCCGCAAACCTTCCTTCTACCCAAGCCAGATTTCTGTGTTGTGTGTAGCTGGTAGTTGTTGTTGTACTGGGGACTTTGGGAAGTTGAGTTGCCACTAGGCTAAGGATTGTCATCTTTGAGTTTAATCATCATTTTGTTTTTAAGCACACTATTAGAGCCTGAGGCTCTAATTGGCTTCACATAAGGGTGGGCTTAGAGCACAAAACATGGCGCCCTGAGCCCACCCAGTTGTGTGACACAATAGCAAATTAATATTCGCTATTGTCTTCCTGATTCTCCTCCCGGCCAATCAGGAAGCAGATCCTGAGACCCAAACGGGTCTCAGGACCCACTTCATGTTCTGCTGGCAGGAGAAGCAACAGCCCCAGGGCGAGGAGTAGCTGGAGCAGCAGCCCTACCCCAGATCCTTGTCATCTGCCTCGCTGCCTCCTAAGTTAAGGAGGCCTCTGATCAGTGTTCCACAGGGGGATCGCTGTCTTCCCGCCTGTCTCCCGCGGGGGGGGTTGCAGTCTTCCTATCCGTCTCCCACAGGGAGGGGGGGATTGCCGTCTTCCTATCCATCTCCCGTTGGGGGGGGGAGTTGGTCGATGCCTTCACGTCCATCTCCCTCCCATGGGTTGATTTGCCGCCCCCACCCTCAAAATATCGAGCACCTGCTCCACTCTATCCAAAATTAAGAAAAAAAAAAGCTTTCTGTAGTGATACTTTAATTTTTTTAGTGTCTTCGTGCCCAAAATTACTGGGTGCCAAATTACCCAAAATATAATGTACAACTTACAAATTAGATCTTTGTGACTCCACTTTGTGTGTTAACGGAATCAATTCCTTTATGTGCGGAGTCTATTGAGTTTAAAGCAATGTATGGAGGATTCGTTAACAATTCATGTAATATTTGGTCACTCCACCTCTATGTATACACTGCCAGAATAGGAGAACAAATCATCAGATTTTCTCCCCGGCTCTCCAGACGTCTCATCTACCAGAACGCACACTCATTGTTTAAATGGATGGTTTTATCTATAATTTAGCATGTTCCAGGACATCGACCTCTTGCTGCAAAAATACTTTGTACTTTCTGGCACAAGAAGAGAAACATGACTATATATAGCTGAGGAGGACGAGGAAGAATATATTAAAAATCAATAGAGTGATAAAGTGTCCTTCTGCCTAAGTACTCATCCTTAAAGAGAAACTCTAAGCAAATATAAAAACTTCCATGTAACTTATATTCAATAGATTAGTATTATTGTTTTTTTGTTTTTTACAATGTACTGGGTTGACATGGTAATTTATAGATAGGCAACTCCTATCCTCATATTGATTCCAAATTAATAATAACTACTGGAGTAGGGAACAGACACAAAAGATACATTCTTCATCTTTCCAAATAACTGTTCTGCTTTATTATGACGCAATTGAAGGTTTTTATACACATGATTACGTAGGTATCACATCAATATTACAATTGTACCTTTATGGTAACAAGGGGCGTAACATAGACAGGGTAATTCTAATCAGGACTCGAAAGAATGCAAACATGTACTGAAAACATTATTAGTGCCGTGTGCACAGTGAGGGCAGTGTGCACTACATATAAAATAGAATACAATTATATACAGAACTTACAAATTTCCTTTACAAGGTGAGCCTATTATAGCTATTATAAAGTATGGCATTATATGGCATTATAAGACCTCATGAACATTTGAGCTCAAAAACGCCTTCATTTGACGTTTTTATTTCTTCTTCTGGACACCCCTCAATGTTAGCATATGGGGAGATTTACTAAAACTGGAGAGGAGGAGAGCGGATCTCTGACAGGTCCGTCTCAACACAGTGAGTGGAGACAGGCCTGTCATCCGCCTGCTTAGTGAAGATCAACACTGAGCAAAGCGGAGTCCGTCAGTTTGTGAAAGAGCCCTAAAACCTGGCAGTTGATTGATTTCTATGCACAGCGGCTACAGATTTTGCACTCTCTAGGTTTAGTAAATCTCTCTATATGTGTCCATGCACACATAGACGTTTACAGGAGTTTAGAGGCAGGAAAAAAAATACCTTGTGCGTTCAAGGGAAACATTTTGGCAGAAAAAACGCCTAAACGTGACTAAACACAAGCATAATACGCATTTAGTGCATGAGAGTTTTTCCTTATGTGGAAAATGTTGGTTGGGAAGCAAACTTGGAGAAATGTAGCTAATTATGATGGGATTTTTGATAGGTCATGATAGGAAAGATTAAGCAGCTTCACACACTAAATGCCATCTTGTGTACCCCCTGAAATTTTACTATCAAGTAAAGATGATTCAAACTTGAAATGTTTTAGCTAGACACTCCAGGCCAGTGATGGCGAACCTAGGCACCCCTGATGTTTTGGAACTACATTTCCCAGGATGCTCATGCACTCTGTAGTATAGATGAGCATTATGGGAAATGTAGTTCCAAAACATCTGGAGTGCCAAGGTTTGCCATCACTGCTCTATGCCATACATTCTCAACCAGGGTTTCATGGAACCCTTGAGTTTCTCAAGAGGTTGATGGAGGATTCTTTGAGCTGTGGCTGATTGACCTCCCATCTGATGGTGCCTGCACAGTTCCGGGTCAATGCCACTTAGCAAAGCTATCAGCATGATATCTATAGTTGATGATCTAGTGCAGTGGTCTCCAAACTGCAGCCCCTCGGCCTGATGCAGCCCTTTGCTTGCCTTTATCTAGCCCTTGGGGCACTATTCCTCCCACTGACGCCAACGATGGGAGGCTATTCCTTCCACTGACACCAACAATGGGGCACTATCCCTGTTACTAACACCAACAAAGGGACACTATTCCTTCCACTGACACCAACAATGGGCTGACACCAACAATGGGGTACTATTCCTGTTACTGGCACCAACAAAAGGACACTTCCTTCCACTGACACCAACAATGGGGCACTATTCCTGTTACTGACACCAACAAGGGAACACTATTCCTTCCACTGACACCTACAATGCGGTGTTATTCCTCCCACTGACACCAACGATGTAGCACTATTCCTTCCACGGCAGTGGCGGCTGGTGGTACATTTTTTGGGCGGTGAGGGGGCGGCAAACAGTGCACCCACAACCACCCCCACCCCCCCCCCCAGTAGGTCAGGTCATCTGCATCCCCCCCCCGGTGCGTCGGACGGCACTTACCGCATCTATAACTAGGGCAGCTCTTCTCTCCGGGCGACAGGCGGCAGCTTCCCCTGCATCTCCTACTCGAAAAGCTGAAGTACCTTTTTGGGTATGAGATTTTAAAGAAGTTTTATTGAAGGTATCATATAATGCGCTTTCTATTTGTTTTGTAGAGTATTGAAAAGATTCCCAGTCTTGAGAGAGCTTCAAAGACGTTGATATCAATGATAACTTCAAAGGGAGGATAGGAATGGATTTTAATAGAAGTTTCCCAACAGCAGGATTGTAAACTTCCATCACTCAAGTGCTGACAGTTTGCACTTCTTTTTATATTAAAGAAAAACATCTTGAAAGATACAATAGGAATTAATAAAGGATAAAAAATATGAGAGACAAATTGGCATTTTTTTCAAGGGTCAACATATAAATAGAATACTGCTAATAGATTGAATGTACTACTAAGGTGAAGATGAGGTTGAATCTGATGTTGGTTTTTGTCTATTTCTTCACAATCTACTGTACATATAATTATCAGGGTCGGTCAGATATGGGCAAACACTAGATGTAAAAGAAAAAGGGTGGTGTCTATGAGGCAAAATCTGATAATAATAATAATAATAATAAGAGGCGGTAATAAGAGACGGTCTTTCCTATGTTCATAACTAGGGATGTACCGATACTTTTTTTTTTCTTTTTTTTTTCCGCTGATATCAATTACCGATACCTACTTTTTGTTTACACTTCAACTGTCAGCAATGGTGCAAAGCATTGAAAAGTTATTTACAAATTAAATACATTTATTTTTCTTTAATTTTGCTCTTTTTTTTGCAATGTGAAATGTGTAAATATATTTTAAAGGTGTAAAAACATTAGCAAACAAAAAAAAAGTTTTAATTATTAATAGTTTATAAAATAGAAGTGAACAAAAAAACTTATCAGGAAAATAATAATTAAACGGAGAAGGAGAATAAGGAGTTAATTAAGGCTGATTAGAGTAAATTAAGGGTTAATAAGCAGTTAAACAGAGGAATAATCCATCTTGGTACACCCCGCACTCAGCCGCAGTAAGCCTACAGTCTGAAGTCGCCAAGCGGACATCTTTTTACACCCACAAAGTCTTGCCTTTCACTCTTTTTTTACCACTAAACTGAGCCTCTATCTTTAAATAAAGTATTTAGAAATCAGTGACACTGTTTTGATATTGAATTTTCAAAGAAGCTGTCTTTTGTCAGATCAGCAAACCTGTGAGATCAGCAGGCTTGCTGCTGCTTTTAAAATTCAACATCAGAAACAGTGTCACGGACTTCTAAATCCTGTATCTCACAATATAAGCTCAGTTTAATGGTAAAAATAAGTGTGAAATGCAAGACTTCGGTGGGTGTAAAAAGATGTCCGCCTCACGACTTCAGACTGTAGGCTTAGTGTGGCCGAGTGTGGGGAGTATCAAGATGGCCGCAACAGAACGTCACTTCCGTTTCAAAATCTGACGGGTTGCCTAATCTGAAAAAACACCAGTGTTCTGCTGAAAACTCCAACTCAGCAAAATCTCCAACCACGTCACTTGTGGGTGACTCTCCAGCATTAGTAATTGGAGATTTAGGACGAGTTGGCTGTTTTCATAGAGCACCGGTAGCGTATATACACTACGGTACACAATATAATAATTAGATATTGTTATATACCCGCTATTATATACCCGCTATTAACCAACAACATGGCCGCCTTCAAGGCAGCGACAGCTTTTGTCCTCCTTACCCATTGTTCTATTAAAACAGCCAACTCGTCATCTACTGTAGTGTATACGCTGCCGGTGTTCTGTGAAAATAGGCAACTCGTCTAAATCTCCAATTATTGCTGCTGGAGAGTCACCGGAAGCGGCGTGGTTGAAGATTTTGCTGAGTTGGAGTTTTCGGCAGAACACTGGAACTTAGTTTACACTTCACCTGTCAACAGGGGAACCCCACTGACAGCTGAATGAGTGATCGGTTGTTAAGGAACAACGGATAATTGCCGGCTTTAATGACTCATTCTCCATGTACCTGTGCCATGTTTTAGCATGGCATAGGTACGTAGATGATGTCTTCATCATTAACACAGTGACCTCTCAATAACTATCTGAATTTATGCAAACTTTAGGCACACTACTTACTATATTTATTTGAAATTTAGTATGAGTTTGAGTAAATATAAGATTTTGTTTTTGGATATTGAAATGATTGTGTATGAAGGATGGCTCAATGACCACGATCCAGTACAGGAAACCTACAGCAGGTAACACAGTACTACAGGCTCATCCTTTACCCTTAATTAGAGGTATACCCTATAGTCCATCATGAATGATGGACCGCTCCATGTCTGCTACCCCTCTCTGCCAATCCCTCCATTGTCTTCCGCTCACCCAACAAAAATAATTTCAAAATACTAACAACAACTTGCAAAGTCATCCACAACTCTGCTTCCAGCTACATCACTAACCTAGTCTCAAAACACCAACCTAATCGTTCTCTTCGTTCCTCCCAAGACCTCTTACTCTCTAGATCCCGTGTCACCTCCTCCCATGCTCGCCTCCAGGTCTTTTCCAGAGCCTCTCCAATACTATGGAACTCCTTACCCCAGTCTGTCTGATTATCTCCTATTTTGTTTTCTTTTAGATGATCCCCGAAAACCCTCCTCTTCAGAGAAGCTTATCCTGCCCACACCTAACAACTGTACTTTGATTTTTCTCCATCAGCTTAATCCCCACAGTTATTACATTTTGTATCACTTGACCCTCCCTCTTAGATTGCAAGCTCTAACAAGCAGGGCCCTCTGATTCTTCCTGTATTGAATTGAATTGTATTGTAGCTGTAATGTCTGCCCTTATTCTGCGCAAACTGTTGGCGCTATATAAATCCTGTATAGTAATCCTGTATAATAATAATAATCATTTTTTTCAGCTGGAACTTGGTGAAACTCAGTTCCACCACCTCTGGCTCAGGCCCTCTGCTCCCTGCTCACCACTATCACTTGTAAATGCAGAAGTCCTGCTTCTGTGTTTACAAGTGACAGCTTGATTCTCAACAGCTCCCGTAGATCTGATCTCCTGAATGGCTCCCACTGAGTATAGGATGAGGACAAGGGAAATGCCCAGGGTGGAATTAGGATGCCGACACCCCCAATGGATGATCTCCCTGCAAGTGAGAAAGGTGGAGCCACCTACAATGTGTGGGGAGGTACTAGGGCCGTCTGCATAACAACAACAAAAGTAAGGTGGAAGATGGTGGAGCTTTTAAGGAACGGGGGGGGGGGAATATGTGGGCAGTAGAGGGGGATGCATGCAGAGGTCACAGCTGAAGAGGGGTGAAAGTGAGATGTGAGATATGACCTCTGCATGCAACCCCCTCTACTGCCCACATATTCTCCCCCCTTCCTTAAAAGCTCCACCATCTTCCACCTTACTTTTGTTGCTGTATTAAGTTATGCAACCGGCTCTTGTACCTCCCCACACACTGTAGGTGGCTCCACCTCTCTCGCTTTCAGGGAAAACATCCATTGGGGGTGTCGGCATCCTCATTCCACCCCGGGCACCTGCATCTCCCTTGTCCCCATCCTGTACTCAGTGGGAGCCATTCAGGCGATCACATCTACGGGAGCCGTTGAGAGTCAAGCTGTCACTTGTAAACACAGAAGCCGGACTTCTGTGTTTACAAGTGATAGTGGTGAGCAGGGAGCAGAGGGCCTGAGCCAAAGGTGGTGGAACTGAGTTCCACCAAGTTCCAGCTGAAAAAAAAAAAGCCCTGGGTAGAACAATATAGTGAGTGCAGTCAGCGCATCTACTGTATATAGTAACAATATATACATACTCATCTTTCTAGACAGATTGGGACCCCCATCTCAGTCATCCAATACTCCTGTGGAAGGTCTGTTATAGATTTATGGCAAAACTGCGAATTTGAATATTCCTTTTAATGAATGTAAGGGGGGTTTCTGTCAGGGCTGGGCTCAGCCCTTCCTTCTCTGAGCTGGCCGCTCAGCTGTCGGCTAATTGCCAGCTCTCATCTCTCTCCACAGTTAACCAGCTGTTATGGATCTGCTCGTCAGTCCCACCTACTTAAAGATCTCCAGCTCACTTCATTCCTGCCTTCGCCCTGGTCACATTACAAGAAACCATCTCCTGCGTTCCTGTTTAAAGACTGGCTTTGCTGACATCCCTTCTGGCTCCTTATCCTGCTTGCTGTTCCTTTACATCCCTTCTGGCTTGGCTGATTACCCATCCGGTTACTGGACTCTGGCTTGGCTGACTACCCCATCTGGTTACTGAACTCTGGCTTGGCTGACTACCCGATCCGGTTACTGGACTCTGGCTATGCTTTGACTACACTTACTCTGTTTACCTTTTTATTTTTGTTAATAAACAAGTGTGATTTTACTGTACTTCTGTCTCGGTCTGGTTCATGGTTTCTGACAGTTTCACACTGCCCCACCGCACTTTTGCTAAAGAGCAGCTAGCCCGTTGTGTTTGTTTAGGTTAGCTGCGCTTTCCCATAAACTTCTATGTGGTCCTGCAGTTTTGGAACGGTTTCAAAAAGTGCATCAAAGCTCCTGCATTCTGCATCCTTGGTGGGCTTTCTGAAACTGCATAAAAACCGCAGGACGTCATAGGAGTCTATGGGAAAGAGCAGCTAACCCTCGCCCGCGGGTCAGCTGCCCTCTGCCCAAAATGCAGTGGGACCTCCCCGGGGCAGTGTGGACCCACCCTAAGAGACAGATTTTTATATGATTGTAAACCATTAAATATGTACTGTATGTATCACTGATGTATTTTCATTTGGATATTGTAGGATATACCGTCTATGTCTCCCAATGAAGAAGATTCTTTGAATGGAAACTCATTGAGTTATCCTCATTCCACTGCAAGAATTATCATTAATCAATGTATATCCACTCACCGGCCACTTTATTAGGTACACCTCGCTAGTCCCGGGTTGGACCCCCTTTTGCATTCATTCTTGGTGGCATAGATTCCACAAGATGCTGGAAACGTTCCTCAGAGATTTTGCTCCATATTGACATGATAGCATCACACAGTTGCTGCAGATTTGTTGGCTGCACATCCATGATGCCAATTTCTCGTTCCACCACATCCCAAAGGTGCTCTATTGGATGAGATGTGGTGAGTGTGGAGGCCATTGGAGGACAGGGACCTCATTGTCCAGTGGTGAGATGATTGGAGCTTTGTGACATGGTGACATTATCCTGCTGGAAGGAGCCATCAGAAGATGGGGACACTGTAGTCATAAAGGGATGGACATGGTCATCAACAATACTCAGGTAGGTTGTGGTGTTTAAAAGATGCTCAATTGGTACTAAGGGGCCCAAAGTGTGCCAAGAAAATATCCCCCCCACACCATTACACCCCCCACCACCAGCCTGAACCGGTGATACAAGGCAGGATGGATCCATGTGCCAAACTCTGACCCCACCATCTGAATGTCGCAGCTGAAATAGAGACTCATCAGACCAGGCAACGTTTTTTCCAATCTTCTATTGTCCATTTTTGGTGATCCTGTGCCAATTGTAGCCTCAGTTTCCTGTTCTTAGCTGACAGGAGTGGCACCCGGTGTGGTCTTCAGCTTCTGTAGCCCATCTGCTTCAAGGTTCAACGTGTGTTCAGAGACGTTATTCTGCATGCCTTGGTTGTAACGAGTGGTTATTTGAGTTACTGTTGCCTTTCTATCATCTGGAACCAGTCTGCCCATTCCCCTCTGACATCAACAAGGCATTTTCCTCCACACAACTGCCGCTCGCTGGATATTTTCTCTTTCTCCCACCATTCTCTGTAAACCCCGAGAGATGGCTGTGTGTGAAAATCCCAGTAGATCAGCAGTTTTTGAAACACTCAGATAAACCCGTCTGGCACCAACAACCATTTCACGTTCACAGCCACTTAAATCCCCTTTCTTCCCCATTCCGATGCTTGGTTTAAACTTCAGCAAGTCGTCTTCACCTTGTCTAGATGCCTAAATGCATCGAGTCGCTGCCCTGTGATTGGCTGATTAGCAATTTTTTGTTACCGAGCAATTGAACAGGTGTGCCTAATAAAGTGGCCAGTGAGTGTAGATTGTAATGTAATAAAATACGAGGATGAACAGAACTGCGGATTACTATCGTCGTTTACTGGACAGCGGTTGTTTGAAACTATATATGGAGGTTTAGGATTGATATCTTGTGTTTAGAAAATGGAATTGTTTTTACATGTTTGTATCTGATTTTATGATTTATTATTATAGTTACCTGTTTGTACTGGTAGTACAGCATGTTAAAACTCCTGTTTATCTTTGTAAGGTCTTTAAACTGTCACGTTGGTTAAAAAATAGCCCTGGCGTTCCTTTCTCCCTATCTGGAGGCCTTGAGTACAGATACAAAGCAGGGACACCGTTCAGTGCAGATAATTCCCAACGCACCATCTACAGAGATGAAGGACTTTTACGTAGGAGAGTGTCATGGGAACAAGGAGCTGCCGCTAAACTCAAGGACACTCACATCTCAATTAAATTACACCGTCCACAGGGAGAGGCATGCCATTTGGCAGACTTTCAGTTGACAAATATCAACACCGAGCTTGTAACCACTGACACCGAGCCACAACGTCTGACACTGAGCCACAACGACTGACACCGAGCCACAATGACTGACACCGAGCCACAACGACTGACACTGAGCCTCAACGACTGACACCCGGCCACAACGACTGACACCCAGCCACAAGGACTGACACCGAGCCACAACGACTGACACCCAGCCACAAGGACTGACACGAGCCACAACGACTGACACCGCGCCACTACGACTGACACCGAGCCACAACGACTGACACCCAGCCACAAGGACTGACACGAGCCACAACGACTGACACCGAGCCACTACGACTGACACCCAGCCATAATGACTGACACCGAGCCACAACGACTGACACCCAGCCATAATGACTGACACCGAGCCACAACGACTGACATCGAGCCACAACGACTGACACTGAGCCACAACGTCTGACACTGAGCCACAACGACTGACACCGAGCCACAACGACTGACACCGAGCCACAACGACTGACACCGAGCCACAACGACTGACACTGAGCCACAACGACTGACACCGAGCCACAGCGACTGACACTGAGCCACAACGACTGACACGAGCCACAACGACTGACACGAGCCACAACGACTGACACCCAGCCACAACGACTAACACTGAGCCACAATGACTGTCACCCAGCCATAACGACTGACACCGAGCCAAAACGGCTCACACTGAGCCACAACGACTGACACGAGCCACAATGACTGACACCGCGCCACTACGACTGACACCGAGCCACAACGGCTGACACCAAGCCACAACGACTGACACCGAGCCACAACGACTGACACCGAGCCACTACGACTGACACCCAGCCACAACGACTGACACTGAGCCACAACGACTGACACTGAGCCACAACGACTGACACGAGCCACAACGACTGACACCGAGCCACAACGACTGACACCGAGCCACAACGACTGACACCCAGCCACAATGACTGACACCGAGCCACAACGACTGACACCGAGCCACAACGACTGACACCGAGCCACAACGGCTGATACCCAGCCACAACGACTGACACCGAGCCACAACAACTGACACCGAGCCACAACAACTGACACCGAGCCACAACGACTGACACCCAGCCACAGCTCATCCACCCACCCGGGGGTCACCAGATAACAGTAATATTACTCCAATGGCTTTCACTTTCAATTACAAGCCAATACCTATACCTAAAAAACGCCTTTCATTGGAAAAATTGGGAGCCACAACAACTGACACCCAGGCACAACGACTGACACCGAGCCACAGCGACTGACACCGAGCCACAACGACTGACACCGAGCCACTACGACTGACACGAGCCACAACGACTGACACCCAGCCAAAACGACTGACACTGAGCCACAACATCTAAAATAAGCATCATTGTTTGTGTCTGTTGCAGTAAATTAAGTCCCATCATTGGTGTCATTGGGAGTAAAAAAAGCCACATTTTCGGTGTGAGTGGCAGTAAAATAAGACCCAATGTTGGTGTCATTGGAAGTAAAATAGTCCCATCATTGGTATCATTAGGAGTAAAATAAGACGCATTGTTGGTGTCCTTGGAAGTGAAATGCATCCTGTTATTGGGAGTAAAAAAAAAACTACATCATTGATATCGCTAAGAGTAAAATAAGCCTGATTGTTGGTGTCACTGGAATTGAAATGAGTCCCATCACTGATGTCATTGGGAGTAAAATAAGCCAAATCATTGGTATCATCAGGAGTAAAATAAGACGCATTGTTGGTGTCCTTGGAAGTGAAATGCGTCCCGTCATTGGGAGTAAAAAAAAAAGCTTGGTTGGTATCGCTACTGCCCCGTACACACGGTCGGACATTGATCGGACATTCCGACAACAAAATCCATGGATTTTTTCCGACGGATGTTGGCTCAAACTTGTCTTGCATACACACGGTCACACAAAGTTGTCGGAAAATCCGATCATTCTGAACGCGGTGACGTAAAACACGTATGTCGGGACTATAAACGGGGCAGTAGCCAATAGCTTTCATCTCTTTATTTATTCTGAGCATGCGTGGCACTTTGTGCGTCGGATTTGTGTACACACGATCGGAATTTCCGACAACGGATTTTGTTGTCAGAAAATTTTATAGCCTGCTCTCAAACTTTGTGTGTCGGAAAATCCGATGGAAAATGTGTGATGGAGCCCACACACGGTCGGAATTACCGACAACAAGGTCCTATCACACATTTTCCTTCAGAAAATCCGACCGTGTGTACGGGGCATAAGAGTAAAATAAGCCCCATTTTTGGTGTCACTGGAATTGAAATGAGTCCCATCATTGGTGTAATTGTGAGTAAAGAAAAAAGGCCCATTATTGGTGTCATTGGGAGTAAAAAAAAGCCACATATATGGCGTAAGTGGCAGTAAAATAAGACACATTGTTGGTGTCCTTGGAAGCGAAATGCGTCCCGTCATTGGGAGTAAAAAAAAGCTCCATCGTTGTTATCGCTAAAAGTAAATTAAGCCCGATTGTTGGTGTCACTGGAATTGAAATGATTCCCATTGTTGGTGTCATTGGGAGCAAAATAAGCCCCATAGTTAGTGCTAAGTGTTTTCACAGCAACATTATGTATACAGTGGGGCTGTCAACAGACAGCTGTAGAAGTCAAAGAGTAATCTATACCAGGACTTCACCACCCCAAAAAAATCACAAATTAAAAAGAAATGAAAGTCTTTTCACAACACAAGCTATTCACAGCACAGCAGTAAATCCATCATCCAGAAGAGATGAAATTGCAGCCTACAGCTTACCACCTACCAGGTTTAAGAAAAAACCAGAAGAACAAGACAAGTAAATAGATTTTTGTCTTCATCCTGCATATAATAAGTAACCTCTTGCCTATTGCCCTATAGCACATTTACAGCTACAGGGCGTCCGCGCTGCGCAGGATCACGTATATATACAGGACCCTGCACTTCCGGGTATCGGGCGTGAGGGCGTGCCGCTGCTGGCTCGCTCCTGCTGTGTAAAATCACAGTGGGAACGGACCCGTTGTCCACCGGTGTTCTGACAAAATGTCCAACCCGGCAGAATATCGAACCACGTCCCTTCCTGTGACGTGGAATCTGCTGTTGCAGAAAACCATACGCACTGCGCATGCGCACCTCGTCATCTGCGCGTGCGCAGTGCGTCATTGCTGACGTCAGGACACTGCATGTCAAATTCGCGGAATGCAAGATTTTGGGTGGGTGTAAAAAGATGTCCGCTGCCGCCTTCTGACTGCAGGCTCAGTACGGCCGAGTGCCGGGTGTAGCAAGATGGCCGTCGGGCGACGAATTTGACATGCAGTGTCCTGACGTCAGCGATGATGCATTGTGCATGCGCAGATGAACCGGCGCGCGTGTGGTTTTCTGCAACAGCTGATTCCATGTCACAGGAAGTGACGTGGTTCGATATTCTGCTGGGTTCGACATTTTGTCAGAACACCGGCACCCGCTGATCGTTCTGTACACCAATGTAAACAAGGCTGATTGCCGTTCTGTCGGTACAGAAGGCTTGTATCCTGTGTTTCTGTAAATCAGGAACACTGATCCATACCTTCCCCTAGTAAAAGCCCCTCCCCCCATAGTTAGTAAGCACTGCCTAGGGACACATTTAACCCTTTGATTGCCCCTGATTCTAACCCCTTCCTAGCCAGTATTATTAGTACAGTGACAGTGCATACCTCCCAACTTTTTGAGATGGGAATGAGGGACACCTATCAGCAAAAGTATGACGGCATAGGACACACCCCTTGCCACGCCCCCTTAAAGGAGAATTGTACAGAAAAAACAAGATTGGTTAAACCCACAAGTGCTTTTTTTTACCACTACTATTCCTTTATATTGGCTTTTGGAATCTACAAATGCAGCGATTTAGAAATCAGATGGAAGGTTTAGCGCTGGGAAACACTTTTTGATGAATAAAAAGTGCATTTTATATACATCTACACAGATCAGACCAAAATGAGGGACAAATGAGGAGGAATGAGGGACAGAGGGACATTGCTCCAAATCAGGGACAGTCCCTCGAAATCCGGGACAGTTGGGAGCTTTGATAGTGTAAAGTTTTAGCACTGATCACTGTATTGGTGTCACTGGTCCCCAAAATAGTACCAGTTAGGTGTCCGATTTGTCCGCTATAATATCACAATCCCGCTATAATGCCCCGTACACACGGTCGGATTTTCCGACGGAAAAAGTGCGATCGGATTGTGTTGTCGGAAATTCCGACCGTGTGAGGGCTCCATGGGACTTTTTCCGTCGGTATTTCTGACACACAAAGTTTGAGAGCAGGCTATAAAATTTTCCGACAACAAAATCCAATCGGTTAAATTCCGATCGTGTGTACACAAATCCGACGCACAAAGTGCCACGCATGCTCATAATAAATAAAGAGATAAAAGCTATTGGCTACTGCCCCGTTTATAGTCCCGACGTACGTGTTTTACGTCACCGCGTTCAGAACGATCGGATTTTCCGACAACTTTGTGCGACCGTGTGTATGCAAGACGAGTTTGAGCCAACATCCGTCGGAAAAAAATCCTAGGATTTTGTTGTCGGAATGTCCGATCAATGTCCGACCGTGTGTACGCGGCATAAGTCGCTGATTGTCGCCATTACTAGTAAAGAAAAAAAATAATAAACAAAAATTCCATAGATATATCCCATAGTTTGTAGACGCGATAAATTTTCCGCAAACCAATCAATATACGCTTATTGGAATTTTATTTATTTATTTATTTTTTTTACCAAAAATATGTAGCAGAATACATATTGGCCTAAACTGATGAAGACATTTGTTTTTTTTTTTTTTTTACATTTTTTATTATGTTTTATAGCAGAAAGTAAAAAAATACTGGACTTTGTTTTCAAAATTGTCGGTCGTTTTTTTGTTTATAGCGCAAAAAAATAAAAACCGCAGAGGTGATCAAATACCACCAAAAGAAAGATATACTTGTGGAAAAAGAAAAAATCTATAAATTTAATTTGGGAACAGCGTCGCACGACCGCGCAATTGTCAGTTAAAGTAACGCAGTGCCGTATCGCAAAAAATATATATATATATATACAAAAGACACCATCAACTCCTTTTAAACTTGCCCGTGTTACGACATGTCGGGACGCCTTCATGTTGGGTCTTTTCTATGTCACTGACCGATAATAACCTGACATTGAGCACTTGGTTCCCGGAGCCCGGGGAGGAGGGGTAAAAGCTCCTCGCTCGCAGCGGTTTGCAGAGCCGGGTAATGATGACTCTATGTGGCTTTTCAGAGCATCGTGAGCTGCTGAGCTGGACATCAGCGGCATCAGCAGCTGCATCAGCTGGAACTGTCTTTATCTGCGGGTGACCGGGACAGAGGGGAGAGCGAGGCCGTCACATATCAAGCCCAACGCCGCCGCTGAGTCAGCGTTCTTCTCGCAGAGCGATGCTGACTCACACACACCGACACAAAGCAATATTGTCCTCCTGCAAGGAGGCTTCTTCCTCGTGACACGACGGGGGGGGGGAATAGTGTTCCCTTTTTTTTTTTTATACTAGACATAAACCGTAAAGGAAAGGCAATTTTATTGCGTATCATAGACTATTTTTTTTTTTTACATAGAATTTTTGATATTGCCGTCGTTTATCCTTTTTGCTGCATGCCGCTGATCTTTCGCGGCGTCTTTGGAGCCACTTAGTTGCCAAAAAATGTCAAACAAAACCAAAGAAAATTCCCAGCTCAGCTTACCGACCAGCCTGCAACCAACCAAATGATCCTGTCTAACGCTATGGAGGGTTTGATTTACTAAAACTGGAGAGTGCAAAAAATCTGGTGCAGCTGTGCATGGCGGCCAATCAGCTTCTAACTTCAGCTTGTTCAACTAAAGTGATTGTAAAGGATCGTTCTTTTTTTTTTTTTTTTTTAAATAACAAACATACTTACCTCCGCTGTGCAGCTCGTTTTGCACAGAGTGGCCCCAGAACCTGCTCTTGTGGGGTCCCCCAGGCGGCTCTCGCGGCTCCTCCCCGCATCGGACGACCCCCTAGGAGAAGCGCTCTCCTGGGGGAGTTACCTTGGCGGGCGCGCTCCCGAGTCCATCATTCGGCGTCCATAGCCACTGAATGTATGACTCGGCCCCGCCGCCCGGCGCTCGCGTCATTGGATTTGATTGACAGCAGCGGGAGCCAATGGCTGCGCTGCTAGCAATCTATCCAATCAAGAGCCGAGAACCCCGGGCAGAAGACAGCGCATCCCCATCAGGTCAAGTTCCAGGGTTTAAGTAAAACGGGGGGGGGGGGGGGGGCTGGTCACTGCCAGGTGTTTTTTCACCTTAACCACTTGCCGCCCGCCATATAGCAAAATGACGGCAGCAAAGTGGTTTCAATATCCTGACTGGACGTCATAGGACATCCTCGGGATATTAAGCCGATAAGCGTCCCCAGGGGCGCACATCGCGGCGATCGTTGTTGCGGGGTGTCTGTCTGACACCCCGCAACTCCGCTCTAGGTAAAGACGGAGACTCTTTACCACGTGATCAGCCGTGTCCAATCACGGTTGATCACGATGTAAATAGGAAGAGCCGGTGATCGGCTTTTCTTCACTCGCGTCTGACAGACGCGAGTAGAGGAGAGACGATCGGCTGCTCTCCTGACAGGGGGGGTTCTGTGCTTATTGTTTATCAGCACAGCCCCCCTCGGATCCCACCCAGGACCACCAGGGAAGCCATCCACACTGGACCAACAGGTATGCCCCCTAGACCCCCAGGGAAATATTAATCTGTGCCCAGGCAGCTGCCAATCAATGCCCACTCCAATGCCTACCACTGCCAGTGCCACCAGGGATGCCTATCAGTGCCTCATATCAGTGCTGCGTATCAGTGCCCATCAGTGCCATGTATGAGTGTCCATCAGTGCCCAGCAGTGCCGCCTATCAGTGCTCATCAGTGCCGCCTATCAGTGCCACCTATAATAACCCATCTTTGCATCCTTTCAGTGCCCATCAGTGTCGCCTATCAGTGCCCATCAGTGCCCACCAGTGCCACCCAGTGCCACCCATTAGCACAGCTCCCAACTGTCCCTGATTTGGAGCAATGTCCCTCTGTCCCTCATTCCTCCTCATTTGTCCCTCATTTTGGTCTGATCTATATAGTTGTATATAAAATGCACTTTTTATCTATCAAAAGTGTTTTCCAGTGCTAAACCTTTCATCTGATTTCTAAATTGCTGCATTTGGAAATTCCAAAAGCCAATATAAAGGAATAGTAGTGGTAAAAAAAAGCACTTGTAATTTTAACCAATCTTGTTTTTTGTACAATTCTCCTTTAAGGGGGCGTGGCAAGGGGCGTGTCCTATGCCTGCATACTTTTGCTGATAGGTGTCCCTCATTCCCATCTCAAAAAGTTGGGAGGTATGCATGAGTGCCCATCAGTGCCGCCTATTAATGCCCATCAGTGCTGCATATCAGTGCCACCCATCAGTGCCGCCTACCAGTGCCCATCAGTGCCGCATATCAGTGCCTATCGTCAGTGCCTGCTCATTGGTGCCACCTCATCGGTGCCGCCTTATCAGTGCCCATCAGTGAAAGAGAAATCTTACTTATTTACAAAATTTTTTAACAGAAACAAAAGCAAAACTTTCATTTTTTTTCAAAATTTTCGGTCTTTTTTTATTTGTTTAGCAAAAAATAAAAACCGCAGAGGTGATCAAATACCACCAAAAGTAATCTCTATTTGTGGGAACAAAATGATAAAAATGTAGTTTGGGTACAGTGTTGTATGACCGCGCAATTGTCATTCAAACTGTGACAGCGCTGAAAGCTGAAAATTGGTTTGGGCAGGAAGGTGTTTAAGTGGCCAGTATTGAAGTGGTTAAAGTGGTGTTCCTCCCCCCCCCCCCCCCCAAAAAAATGCATAAATGTGCCTAAAAAAAATAAAAAAATTTGGAAATTTTTTTTTTTTTTACTCACCTCTAAATGCCTGTTGCTAGGGGGTCCCTCGTAGTCTGCCTCCTTCAGTGCCTGGGCTGGTGACATCACTTCCCCTTGGCGCAGGAAGAGCTCAGCTCTGCCCCCTCCCTCTTGTCAATCATATGGGACACGTGACAGGTCCCATATGATTGCGCGGCCAATCACGGCGTGCGGCGCCGCTCGCGCATGCGCAGTGGGTGCCCGGCTGTGGAGCCACAGCCGAGCGCCCACAGTTGCAATGCCGGCGCCGCCGAACGGAGGGGGAGACGAGCGGGGTTTTGATCCCCCGCATCGCTGGATCCTGGGACAGGTAAGTGTCCGATTATTAAAAGTCAGCAGCTGCACTATTTGTAGCTGCTGACTTTTAATTTTTTTTTTTTTTTTTTAGTGGGAACTCCTCTTTAAAGCATAGGATGCATTAAGGTGAAAAAACACGAAGGTTTACAACCCCTTTAAGCCCAACTTTTTTTTTTTCTTCCCTTTACGATATGGTAGCGAAGGGTTCAAATCTCGGTAAGGTTTTTTTTTTGTTTGGTTGTTTTTTGCCATTTTGCGTTTGGAAGATCTCCCTTTACATCCTGTCTTGTAGACACAACAGGAAGTGGGGGGGAAATCTCTCCAAAGCGAAGGGATGACCCGTTGTAAGATTTCCCCTCTCATCTTGTTCTGGTGACAACACTAAAATTCTGAAATGTCAATAACTTTATTGCTGGAAAACAGTGGTCACCAGGACAAATAAGGGCGAATCTCCCCAGCAGGGACACAACATAAACCGCGGTACCGGCAGCCATGGCAGAATCGGGTTCTATTTATGCTGCGTGGCCTCGGGGCTCTTTTCTTGGAAGTAGAGTCTAGAAAGAAAGTGAAAGCAGACAGAGATGTTGAAAACACGGCCTGTCGTGTGATCTGACCTGAACCTGATACGCAAGTCACATGGCACGCTGTCAACAGGCTGTAAGTAGATAGGACTGTTTGCCTGTCCTCACACGATCCGTGTACTCCTCGGGTCATCCATCAGAAAGGTGAACTCCGGCCAAAAGTGCTTTCTAGTTCTGTATACAGTACAGAAGGGTGAGAGGCTCGCTGTCTGTGACCCCCGGCTCAGGAGAGATTTCCCCACACTTCCTGTCCTAGATGGGTCAGGGGAAGGCAAAGCATTGCAGCCGTGGTATGCAGCTACAGGCATCATCCAGATAGATTTTTATTTGTTTGCTATCGATTTCCTACACTGTAAAAGCCACCCTAGCTGCTGATTAGCCTCTTGTTTTTTTTTATTATACAGGCAGCGGGAACCGTTTCATCGGGACAGGGCTGGTGCAAGGATTTTTGACACCGTAGGCGAAACCTCATTTTGCCGCCCGCCTTGGCTCCCACCCCCTTTGCGCTGCCCATGTATGCCCCACTTTTTTAATGAGGTGCCCATTAACTGCAGCCCACCAGCACCCATCAATGCAGCCTCACCAGCGCCCATCAATGCAGCCTACTAGCGCCCATCAATACCAGCGCCCATCAATGCAGCCTCACCAGCGCCCATTAATGCAGCCTCATCAGCACCCATCAATGTAGCCTACCAGTGCCCATCAATGCAGCCTCAACAGCGCCCATCAATGCAACCTCACCAACGCCCATCAACGCAGCCTCACCAACGCCCATCAAATGCAGCCTCACCAGCACCCATCAACGCAGCCTCACCAGCGCCCATCAATGCAGCCTCAACAGCACCCATCAATGCAACCTCACCAATGCCCATCAACGCAGCCTCACCAACGCCCATCAACGCAGCCTCACCAGCGCCCATCGAATGCAGCCTCATCAGCACCCATCAAATGCAGCCTCACCAGCGCCTATCAATGCAGCCTCAACAGCGCCCATCAATACAACCTCACCAGCGCCCATCAACGCAGCCTCACCAGTGCCCATCAAATTCAGCCTCACCAGCGCCCATCAATGCAGCCTCACCAGCGCCAATCATTTCAGCCTCACCAGCGCCAATCAGTGCAGCCTACCAGTGCCCATCAATGCAGCCTCAACAGCACCCATCAATGCAGCCTCAACAGCGCCCATTAAAGCAACCTCACCAGCGCCCATCAATGCAGCCTCACCAGCACCCATCAATGCAGCCTCACCAGCGCCCATCAATGCAGCCTCAACAGCGCCCATCAATGCAACCTCACCAATGCCCATCAACGCAGCCTCACCAGCGGCTATCAATGCAGCCTCACCAACGCCCATCAACGCAGCCTCACCAACGCCCATCAACGCAGCCTCACCAGCGCCCATCAAATGCAGCCTCATCAGCACCCATCAAATGCAAGCTCACCAGCGCCCATCAATGCAGCCTCAACAGCGCCCATCAATGCAACCTCACCAGTGCCCATCGACGCAGCCTCACCAGCACCCATCAAATTCAGCCTCACCAGTGCCCATCAAATGCAGCCTCACCAGTGCCCATCAAATGCAGCCTCACCAGCACCCATCAAATGTAGCCTACCAGTGCCCATCAATGCAGCCTCACCAGCGCCCATCAACGTAACCTCACCAGCGCCCATCAACGCAGCCTTACCAGAGCCCATCAATGCAGCCTCACCAGCACCCATCAACGCAGCCTCACCAATGCCCATCAACGCAGCCTCACCAACGCCCATCAACGCAGCCTCACCAACGCCCATCAACGCAGCCTCACCAGCGCCCATCAAATGCAGCCTTATCAGCACCCATCAAATGCAGCCTCACCAGCGCCCATCAATGCAGCCTCAACAGCGCCCATCAATGCAACCTCACCAGCGCCCATCAACGCAGCCTCACCAGCACCCATCAAATGTAGCCTACCAGTGCCCATCAATGCAGCCTCACCAGCACCCATCAAATGTAGCCTACCAGCGCCCATCAATGCAACCTCACCAGCGCCCATCAAATTCAGCCTCACCAGCACCCATCAAATGTAGCCTACCAGTGCCCATCAATGCAGCCTCACCAGCGCCCATCAATGCAACCTCACCAGCGCCCATCAACGCAGCCTCACCAGCGCCCATCAATGCAGCCTCACCAGCTCCCGTCAAATGCAGCCTCACCAGTGCCCATCAAATGCAGCCTCACCAGTGCCCATCAAATGCAGCCTCACCAGCGCCTATCAAGGCAGCCTCACCAGTGGCTATCAATGCCGGGTTATGCCGGGGTAAATGCCGGGTTGTGGCGGGGCAACCCCCCCCTGTCCCACCTCCTTCCGCCGTTCTTCCCGGGCCTCCTGACCCACCTGGAGACCCGAGCCACACATGTGAGTTATCCCCGCGATCGTCAGAGTGAGAGCAATAATTCTAGCAAAAGACCTCCTCTGTAACTCTAACCTGGTAACCGTTACATTTTTTTAAAGCGTCGCCTATGGAGATTTTTAGGTACCGTAGTTTGCCGCCATTCCACGAGTGTGCGCAATTTCAAAGCATGACCTGTTAGGTATCTATTTACTCGGTGTAACATCATCTTTCACATTATACAAAAAAATTGGACTAACTTTACGTTTTTTTTAAATTCACGAGTGTATTTTTTCCCAAAAAATTGCGTTTAAAAGAACGCTGCGCAAATACTGTGTGATATAAAATATTGCAACGATCGCCATTCTGTTCTGTAATAAAATATATATATAATGTTTTGGGTTTCTAAGTAATTTTCTAGCAAAAAATACGGATTTTAACTTGTAAACAACAAATGTCAGAAATAGGCTTGTGAACATGTGAAGTATCGCAGCAAAGATTATAGCGAGAACAATAATTCTAGCACCAGATCTGCTCTGTAACCCTGAATTGGTAACCTGTAAACATTTTTAAAGCATCGCCTATGGAGATCTTTAAGTACCATAGTTTGGCGCCATTCCCCGAGCGTGCGCAAATTTAAAGTGTGACTTGTTTGGTATCTATTTACTCAGCGTAATATCATCTCTGTGTTTACATGTGACCGGCTGTGATTGGACACAGCCGATCACCTGGTTAAAGAGCCGTGGCCCCAGCTCTTTACACAGATCATGGCGTGTCCTAGCAACATGGCACAGCCACGATTGGCGCGCCAAATGACGTCCACCCACAACGAGAGCCGCACCGACCAGCTGTCATTTGACGGTGGGCGGGCAGCAAGTGGTTAAAGTGTATTTTTTCCATTGGAAAATTGTTGCGCAAAAATACTACTACAAATTGCAAAAAACACCATTTTATTCTCCAGTCTCTGCTAAAAATATATATGTATAATGTTTGGTGGTTCTGAGTAATTTTCTAGCAAAAAAAATACAGATTTTTACATGTAGGAGAGAAATGTCAGAATTGGCCTGGGTGGGAAGCGGTTAAATACCCGTGTCCGGAGTTCAGCTTTAAAACCAAAGTGTCATAGTAGAGAGGTCGGCAACGTCGGCTATCCTTAAACTCGGTCCATCATATCTCCGCAGCCCAGCCTGGCAGATAACAGCTCGGCGTCCTCCATTCTCTTTTGTAGTGGTGTCTCCAATCAATATTGACTATCTATCATTCTCAGTAACAATCGTCAGCATGCATCATCTGCTTCAAAGCCCTGAATAAGGGCATTTGTGTAAACCCCCCCCCCTCCAAAATCAACAACCAAAATCAATAACCATTGACTCATCAACTCTACTCTACCCAATCGTTCTATTGATTTGTGCCTTTGGCACTCATTATCTGATCTTTCTATTGAAACCAATCATTCCATTTGCTATTTAACCTCTTGATGCCCACATAATGCCTATGTACGTTGGCAAAGGGGGTGGGCTTTAACACCCACATGCCGCACACATGGGTCCATCGGTGGAATTTTTATTGTGCTGAGGTCGCACTTAATGCGCTGCATCTGGTATGGATGAGACACCGCTCCTCTTTTCTGGGTGTGTCTTCTCCCATCTTGCAATTTAGGACCAGCAGCATATCCTGCATGGCAGCTGTGTGTTGCCTTAGTGCCCAACTTGTGGCACATGTGGCCCTTTGGCACTTTTTGTGGGGCCCCTGCAGACACTAATCTGGGTTCCCCTATTGCTATGTTATAGCAGTGATCTCTAGCAGTCGCATGTATTGTGTCTCCAGTCTATGACTGTATCCTGAAACATGTCACCAATTTCCAACTCCTATAGCATGTTCCTTGTCCCTGACCATCTCTTACTATCTCTCGTATCATGTCTGCAGTCTCTGACCACCTCTTATATCATGTCTGCAGTCTCTGACCATCTCTTGTATCATGTCTGCAGTCTCTGACCATCTCTTGTATCATGTCTACAGTCTCTGACCATCTCTTGTATCATGTCTGCAGTCTCTGACCATCTCTTGTATCATGTCTGCAGTCTCTGACCATCTCCTGTATCATGTCTGCAGTCTCTGACCATCTCCTGTATCATGTCTGCAGTCTCTGACTATCTCCTGTATCATGTCTGCAGTCTCTGACTATCTTTTATATCATGTCTGCAGTCTCTGACCATCTCCTGTATCATGTCTGCAGTCTCTGACTATCTCTTGTATCATGTCTGCAGTCTTTGACCATCTTTTATATCATGTCTACAGTCTCTGACTATCTCCTTTAGTATGTCTGCAATCTCTGACCATCTCTTGTATCATGTCTGCAGTCTCTGACCATCTCTTGTATCATGTCTGCAGTCTCTGACCATCTCTTGTATTATGTCTGCAGTCCCTGACCATCTCTTATATCATGTCTGCAGTCTATGACCATCTCCTTTAATATGTCTGCAGTCTCTGACCATCTCTTGTATCATGTCTCTAATCTCTGACCATCTCTTGTAGTATGTCCACAATCTCTGAGCATCTTCTTTATTATGTCGGAAGTCTCTGACCATCTCCTGTAGTATACCTACAGTCTCTGACCATCTTCTTTAATATGTCTGCGAGCTCTGTCTTGTAGTATAAATCTATTCAAAACTTGCGCTGAAGTACTAAATAAAAACAAAAATAAGACTGCAGCCGCTGTGCAAAGGTGCTACAACCTTACAATAAATCTCATGATGGGAAAATACAGAAAAAACTCAGTGAAATACCGCTTAACATAAATTATTAAGCGCATTACAAGCGCCACTTACAGGATATTTGGCAAAGACAGGCATCAGTAAAAAACATCCGAGTTCGCCGCTGTATGGCATGCGTTCCACGGAGGCGGAAATTGCGTCAATGGTTAGCATGAACCGGAAGTACGTCGCCGCGTTTCGCCCCCTTCTCCAGGGCGTCATCAAAGCACATCACTTCCAGTTCCATTGCAATCTATTTATACCCAAGGGAAGATAACTCCTCCCTCTGGGGAGGACGAAGCGACCAATTACAATCAGTGTGAAAAAACACCCACTTCCTTCTCTAACATCATTTCCTGTTGCCAAATATATATAAAAAAAAACTTTAATACAAAAAGAAGCCAAAATGACAAAACTTGCTTATTTGGCTATAATAATACAATAAATCTCATGATGCAATAGACATTTGCAAAAGATTTCCACTACGTGATTAAAAATTACTTAAATATAAACAATTTGGAAAAAATGAAAATAAGAAAAGAACAAATAATAAAAATAAAAATAAACATGAAAATAAAATAAAAATAGAAATAAAAATAAAATTAATAATGAAAATAAATTAATAGTGAAAATAAAATAAAAATAAATGTGAAAACAAAATAAAAATAAAAGTAAAAATAAAATAAAATTAAATAAAAATTAAAATAAAATAAAAATAAAAATAAAAAATTATGAAAAAAAAAAAAAAAAAAATAGAAATATATATCTCACTAGACAATCCATTTATAAAAAAGAGCACCTCTCAAATAATATTACCAGTTGGACAAAAAGCAATTGAGATCCAACTCAATGCTGAGGCCGTGAGGACTCAAAGTTTGAAGCCTATGGATCCATTGTGTCTCATGCTGTGAGATAGCTCTCTTGAGATTGGATCCCCTCCAATGTTCCTCCACCCTATCTATCCCACAGAATGTAAGGCCCCTTGGATCCCTATTATGGAACAATCTGAAATGATTGGACAGACTGTAATGCAGAGGCGTTGCTAGGTCTACATAAGATCTGGGGCTAGAGCCCATAGCAGCGTAGTAAAGAAAATCATAAGCTTGGGCGGGCATACATAGGTATATAATATACGTGTGTGTGTGTGTGTATATATCCCCAGAGAGCCCCCCACTTACATCAGGGTCCCCAGAGAGCCCCCCCCCTTATATCAGGGTCCCCAGAGAGCCCCCCTTACATCAGGGTCCCCAGAGAGCCCCCCTTATATCAGGGTCCCCAGAGAGCCCCCTTACATCAGGGTCCCCAGAGAGCCCCCCTCCCCTTGAGGACCCCCGCAGAGACTCGGGGCTATGGGCCCCAGATTCGGGGCTATAGCCCCAAAAGCCACCCCCTAGCAACGCCACTGCTGTGATGCTTATAGCCCTTTTTGATTCTATTAACATGCTCCCTGAGCCTTATCCCCAATTTCCTTGTGGTCCTCCCCACATACTGGAGACCACAGGGACAGGACAAAAGGTAAGTAACATGTGTGGTTCCACGAGTGATGATTTTTTTTTTTTTTAATTTCAAAAGACCTACCCTGAGAGTGGGAACTAAAAGTGAGTAGTTTTCCCTTTTCTATGTTTAGAAGTCTTATGCCGTGTACACGCGGGCGGACTTTTCGACCGAACTCATCCGCTGGAACGAATCCGCTGGACAATCCGACCGTGTGTGGCCTTCATCGGACTTCCGACTGACCTTTTCGGTTGAAAATCAGACGGACTTTAGATTTGAAACATGTTTCAAATCTTTCCCGACGGATTCTCGAGTCCGGTCGAAAAATCAGTTCGTCTGTATGCTAGTCCGACGGGCGAAAACCGACGCTAGGGCAGCTATTGGCTACTGGCTATCAACTTCCCTATTTTAGTCCGGTCGTACGTCATTGTAACGAGCCCCTTGCTCGCTCGGTTCCACTCTCCTGACACTCCTCTGCTGCTATAGAATCAGATTGCAGATCGCAACATCTGATTGTTCGGTCATCCGATGCTCCGGGATCAGAACTACAGCTATGCGCCGTTCTAACCCAGTTGTGTCCTGGGGGACCAGGACCGGAATCCGCAGTAATACCACCTCAAGGGTCCCCAGGCATACAGCTCACAAAGAGCACCGTTCCCCCAAATGCCAGGGCCCGCGATCGATCGGCAAGAGGCTAGCATTCAGTGCCCTCCAAAAGTCTCTCTCCCGGCTAGGTCTGTCACAGTCATCACATAGGAATCCGTCAGACTTTGGTGCGATCGTGTGTAGGCAAGTCCGTTCGTTCGAAAGTCTGTCGGAAGTCCATCAAAAGACCGTCGAAAGTCCGTCGGACCTTTGATCCCGAAAAGTCCACCCGTGTGTACGCGGCATTACACATCACACATTCGCCACAACTGAAAAAAAAACAGTTTGATCTAAGAAAGTGAATAGCTTCTTGGGGGGATTGATGACATCATGTGCCAATTTTAGCCTAAGTGTCGGCGGTTTAGTATAAATAAACCTAGGTTGTGCAGGCAAGATACTTTTAAGCTCTCTGTCTTCCAGTAGCAAAGGCCAGTGTTTCCTAATTATGTTTTCAAACTGTCTATACTGTGGATTATATCCAGGCAGAAGTGCTAACCACTGAGCCCATCAGCAGCCTTGTGCTCCTTCCCCTTGGTTAGCCCAGGACGCGGCGCTGACACGGAGTAACCTCTGTCCTGAGGATCCTGCGTAGTACAACCCACGACCGTGCTGACAGCGATGAATCCGGCGAGCTGATGTCACTATTCCTAGGAGCGCAGACTGACCACAAAGCCATCTGGGGCGGAAACTTCCGCCAGTTCCTCTTTTGTACACAAGAATATCCACGGTGCAAGGTCCCTCCACCGCGCCAAGGACATATCGGGTGGAGAATGGAAAAGCATCATTTATTTCACCCCCCCTTCAGCACTTGTATCTCTGCATCCCGCGTGGACCGCGGCAATTTTTACACTTCCACCACGGGCCGCTTTATTTAGGGGCAACTTTGTCACTACTTAAAAGGGAACTTCACTCTTTAAAAAAAAAAAAAAAAGTCAGCAGATACAAATACTGTACAAATACCGGAGCTGCTGACTTTTTTAAAAAAATCTGGTAATTTCCAGTCCCTGGAGTCCAGCGCCGTCTTCCTGCAGCCGGTTCTCGTCACTGCTGCAGGGCCACGGCGTCGCCACCCGCACTGCGCACTTGCAAGATTGTGCAAAAAATTTACTGACAAGCCAGGTTTTTTTTTACTAACACGACACACAAAATGTAATGACAGAGCCAGATTTTTTTTACTGACGGTTCAAAACCTGAGCCATGAAAAAGTATTCATACCCCTTGAAATTTTCCACGTAAATGTGTTTTATTGGGATTTTATGGGATAGACCAACACAAAGTGGCACATAATTGTGAAGTGGAAGGAAAATGATAAATGGTTTTCAAACATTTTTTACAAATAAATATGTGAAAAGTGTGGCGTGCATTTGTATTCGGCCCCCTTTACTCTGATACCCCGAACTAAAATCTAGTGGAACCAATTGCCTTCAGAAGTCACCTAATTAGTAAATAGAGTCCACCTGTGTGTAATTTATTCTCAGTATAAATACAGCTGTTCTGTGAAGCCCTCAGAGGTTTGTTAGAGAACCTTATGCCGCGTACACACGAGCGGACTTTACGGCATACTTGGTCCTGCGGACCGGAGTCCGTCGGACAATTCGATCGTGTGTGGGCTCCAGCTGACTTTTTTTCCCCAAAAGTTTGACGGGCCTAGAAATGAAACATGTTCCAAATCTTTTCGACGGACTCGAGTCCAGTCGAAAAGTCCGCTCGTCTGTATGCTGGTCCGACGGACAAAAACTGACGCTAGGGCAGCTATCGGCTACTGGCTATCAACTTCCTTGTTTTAGTCCGGTCGTACGTCATCACGTACGAATCCGTCGGACTTTGGTTGATCGTGTGTAGGCAAGTCCGTTCATTCGGAAAGTCCGTCGTAAAGTCCGTTGGACAAAGTCTGCCATAAAGTCCGCTCGTGTGTACACGGCATTAGTGAACAAACAGCATCATGAAGTCCGAAGAACAGACCAGAAAGGGCAGGGATAAAGTTGTGGAGAAGTATAAAGCAGGGTTAGGTTATAAAAAAGTCTCCCAAGCTTTGAACATCTCACGGAGCTCTGTTCAATCCATCATCCGAAAATGGAAAGAGTATGGCACAACTGCAAACCTACCAAGACATGGCCGTCCACCTAAACTGACCGGCCGGGCAAGGAGAACATTCATCAGAGAAGCAGCCAAGAGGCCCATGGTAACTCTGGAGGAGCTGCAGAGATCCACAGCTCAGGTGGGAGAATCTGTCCACAGGACAACTATTAGTCGTGTTCTCCACAAATCTGACCTTTATGGAAGAGTGCCAAGAAGAAAGACATTGGTGAAAGAAAACCATAAGAAGTCCCGTTTGCAGTTTGTGGGAATCCATGTGGAGGACACAGCAAACATGTGGAAGAAGGTGCTCTGGTCAGATAAGACCAAAACTGAACTTTTTGTCCTAAAAGCAAAGCGCTATGTGTGGCAGAAATCTAACACTGCACATCACCCTGAACACACCATCCCCACCGTGAAACATGGTGGTGGCAGCATCATGTTGTGGGGATGCTTTTCTTCAGCAGGGACAGGGAAGCTGGTCAGAGTTGATGGGAAGATGGATGGAGTCAAATACAGGACAATCTTAGAAGAAAACCTGTAATGCCGTGTACACACGACCGGTTTTGCCGTCGGAATTCCGCTCAAGTGGTCTTGCATACACACGGGTCACACCAAATTCCGACCGTCCAGAACGCAGTGACGTACAACACGTACGAGGAGACCAGAAAACGGAAGTTCAATAGCCAGTAGCCAATAGCTTCCGTCTCGTACTTGCTTCAGAGAATGCGTCGTTTTGGTGCGTCGGAACAGCATACAGACGAGCGGTTTTTCCAATAGTAGTTTGTTCCGTCTGAAAAATATAGAACATATTCTCTATCTATGTCCGTCTGAATTTTTAACAGAAAAAGTCCGATGGGGCGTACACACAATAGGAATATACGATGAAAAGCTTCTATTGGACTCTTTCTGTCGGAAATTCCACTCGTGTGTACAGGGCATTAGAGTCTGCAAAAGACTTGAGACTGGGGCGGAGGTTCACCTTCCAGCAGGACAACGACCCGAAACATACAGCCAGATCTACAATGGAATGGTTTACATCAGAGAATATTCATGTGTTAGAATGGCCCAGTCAAAGTCCAGACCTAAATCCAATTGAGAATCTGTGGCAAGACCTGAAATTTCTGTTCACAGACGCTCTCCATCCAATCTGACAGAGCTTGAGATATTTTGCAAAGAAGAAGAATGGGCAAAAATGTCCCTCTCTAGATGTGCAAAGCTGGTAGAGACATCCCCAAAAAGACTTGCAGCTGTAATTGCAGTGAAAGGCGGTTCTACAAAGTATTGACTCCGGGGGGGCGCCATACAAACTTTTCACACTTTTCACATATTTATTTGTAAAAAATGTTGGAAAACCATTTATCATTTTCCTTTCACTTTACAAGTATGTTCCACTTTGTGTTGGTCTATCACATAAAATCCCAATAAAATACATTTATCTTTTTCAAGGCACTGTATAACCCACATTAGAGTCTGCAGGATTCCCCTTTACAGTGCAAGGGGGAACTCTGCGGACTCTGATGTAAAATGGAACTCTGTGGATTGTGATCTATAGGAGAAATCTGTGGAGTCTGATGTAAGGGAGCATGCTACTGACTGGTGTAAAGTGAACCTCTGATGTAAGGGGGTCTCTGGTCACCAGAGAGCCCCCCCTGTCAGGGAAATGGCTGTAGGAAGGGCAATCCTGCCAGTATCCATCATGGTTGCGCCGGGCGAATCCCCGTGCACATGCGCACACACAGATGCGTGACGACGGCGCACGCAGGTGCGAAAGGCCAGTGCGCGCAGACGCACGCGTTGACGCGTGTGCGCACCATGAAAATTGTTGGCGCCCTCTGGCCTATTTAAACTTGCCGCAGGTGCATGCAGGTTGCTGGATTATCGTCGGCTTCCTGTGTCTCTTGTACCTGCTATCCACATCTGATTCCTGTTACCTACCCGCCTGAATCGACCCCCGGCTTGGCCTTGACCATTCTCCAGTCTCCGCATCTGTACCTTGTCTGACTGCACCGGGTATGACCCCCGGCCTGGCTACCAACTCTGTTCCTGGTTTATCCTGCTGTACCTCATCTCGGACAGATCCTGCTGTGTATGACCCCTGGCCTGGCTATTGACCCTGTTTCTGGTTTGCTCTACTGTTCCATAACCTGGGGTCTCTCCTCGCACGGTTGCCCAATCGGCTTACCCAGCGCACCCCAACTGCCCTCTGCCACCAGCCTACCCAGCAGCAGTATCAGGCAATCTGTGCTCCTTTGGGCACCGTACTCCCTGTCTCACTCCCAGGGCTAAGTTGCACTTAGCCGCAAGGGGCGCCCTCTCAGCAATACGGCCTTGCACCAGGAACTTGACACCCCCCCCCACACACACAAGAGTTCACAGAGTTCCCCTTTACATCAGAGTCCACAGTGTTCTCTATTACATCAGAATCCACAGAGTTCCCTTTACATCAGATCCCACAGTTCCCCTTTACATCCCAGTCCACAAAGTTCTCCCTTATATCAGCATTCCCCTTTACATCAGAGTCCACAGAGTTTCCCCTTACATCAGAATCCAGAGTTCCCCTTTACATCACAGTCCACAAAGTTCTCCCATACATCAGAGTTCACAGAGTTCCCCTTTACAGTGCAAGGGGGAACTCTGCAGGCACTGCTGTAAAAGGAGAAATCTGTGGAGTCTGATATAAGGGGAAACGCTGTGGACTCTGGTGTAAAGGGAAACTCTAGTGTAAGGGGGTCTCTTAAAATCCCCCCCCCCCACACACACACACACACAAGAGTACACAGAGCTACCCTTTACATCTCAGTCCCCAGAGTTCCCCCTTACATCAGACTCCAGAGTTCCCCCTTATATCATGGTCTGCAGTGTTCCCCTTTTCATCAGAGTTACAACTTACAGAGTCTGCAGGGTTCTCCTTTACAGTGCAAGGGGAAACTCTGTGGACCCTGATGTAAAAGGAGAAATCTGTGGAGTCTGATATAAGAGGGAGTGCTGTGAACTCTGGTGTAAAGAGAAGCTCTGGTGTAAGGCACTCTCTGGTCACCAGAACCCCCCCTTACACAAGAGTCCACAGTGCTCCCCTTTACATCACAGTCCACAGAGTTCCCCTTTACATCATTGTCTGCAGTGTTCCTCTTTACATCAGCGTTCCTACTCACATCAGGGTCTGCACTCTGCAGCATTGCCCTTTACATCAGAGTTCCCCTTTACGTCAGGCATTGCAGAGTTCCCCCTTACACTGTAGGAGGGAATCCTGCAGACTCTGATGTAAAGGGGAACTCCGAGGACACTGATTTATGGGGGAATGCTGGGAACCGTGATATGGGGGGGATCTGGTGACCACAGACCACCTTCTGCAGAGTGAAGGGGGTTACTGATATAAGGTGGTACCCTTATATCAGTGTCCCCCCTTACCTTAGTGTATTCACTCCGATTGAGTCCCCCCTTACATCACTACCCCCCCCCCCATCCCCCGTAAAACTGCTCGGGTGCAGGGCAGTGCTTCTTGAGCTTCCATCTAGACTCCATTCCTCCCCAGTCCTAGCGCCTCCGCTCCTGCCACTAAGATAAAGCTCAATCAGACCATCCCCGGACCCCCCTCTGCTTTGCTCCATGATTCTCTTCATTCTGGAGTCTGCACTCCAGTTCTTCCCCACCCTGGCACTCCCGCTTCTCCTGGCTCCCCCTCCTACAATTGGTGAATGGCAGCAAAGCAGGCGCAATGACGTCACCGTGGGCCCACCTGGGCCACCCCCCACCCGAACCCTTCCAAGCCTGCCCGAGCCCGGCTGGCTTCAGAACTGCACATGCACAGTTTTAAAAAAAAAATTTACGGGCAGCCCCCGTCTGTAACAGACATTTACAAAAATCAGCCGACTTTTACAAAATCTCCCTAAATTTATGGATGGTTGGCAACCCTGCAGGTCACTCCCATTGGCTGTATAACGTTTGCCTGTGATCTGCTGCCTTTGTATGCTGCAGCACTAACTTTCCCCGGAAACCCCCCGAACTCCATCACTTGGAGGGGGGGCCACATACTTTGGGCCATATTGTTGTACCTCTGCTGGGCAGAAGGGTAGAATTTTTTAAAAAGTTTAATATAGAAGTTTTGCAATCTGTACATAATCATCACCTGCTAAAAAAAAAATGTAAAAGTATAAAAAGGTATTTTATGTAAGCAAAAGAAAAAAAAAATGTGAAAATTCTCGATATGCATAAAATTTCCATGTTTGCTGTTATAACATTTCCAGCACCGCTACCCAGTCCTACGTCAACTGAAATGGATCTTTTTTGCTTCTTTGACTCCCCCTGCTGGCTGCCTGAAGTTACAGCAGTCTTTATTCTGATCTACACTATATTACCAAAAGTATTGGGACGCCTGCCTTTACACACACATTACCTTTATTGGCATCCCAGTCTTAGTCTGTAGGGTTCAATATTGAGTTGGCCCGCCCTTTACAGCTATAACAGCTTCAACTCTTCTGGGAAGGCTGTCCACAAGGTTTAGGAGGGTGTCTATTGGAATGTTTGACCATTCTTCCAGAAACGCATTTGTGAGGTCAGGCACTGATGTTGGATGAGAAGGCCTGGCTCACAGTCTGTGCTCTAATTCATCCCAAAGGTGTTCTATCTGGTTGAGGTCAGGACTCTGTGCAGGCCAGTGAAGTTCCTCCACCCCAAACTCGCTCATCCACGTCTTTATGGACCTTGCTTTGTGCGCTGGTCCAAATTATTTGGTGGAGGGGGGGATTATGGTGTGGGGGTTGTTTTTCAGGGGCTGGTCCCAGTGAAGGGAACCCTAATGCGGCGTACAGACGATCGCACATTCCGACAACAAAATCCATGTTTTTTTTTGTGACGGATGTTGGCTCAAACTTGTCTTGCATACAAACTCCGATCGCCAGGAACGCGGTGACGTACAACGCGTACGATGAGCCGAGAAAAATGAAGTTCCGAAGCCAGTGAGGCTCCTTCTGCTTGATTCTGAGCATGCGTGGAAATTTGTGAGTCGGAATTGTGTACACACGATCGGAATTTACGACAACGGATTTTGTTGTCGGAAAATTTGAGATCCAGATCTCAAATTTTGTTTGTCGGAAATTCCGGCGGAAAATGTCCAATGGAGCCTACACACGATCGGAATTTCTGACAACACGCTCCCATCGAACATTTGTTGTCAGAAAATCCGACCGTGTGTACGCGGCATTAAGGCGTCGATATACCAAAACATTTTGGACAGTTTCATGCTCCGAACTTTGTGGGAACAGTTTGGGGACGGCCCCTTCTTGTTCCAACATGACTGCGCACCAGTGCACAAAGCAAGGTCCATAAAGACATGGATGAGCGAGTTTGGGGTGGAGGAACTTGACTGGCCTGCACAGAGTCCTGACCTCAACCCGATAGAACAGCTTTGGGATGAATTAGAGCGGAGACTGTGAGCCAGGTCTTCTCGTCCAACATCAGTGCCTGACCTCACAAATGCTCTTCTGGAAGAATGGTCGAACATTCCCATAGACACACTCCTAAACCTTGTGGACGGCCTTCCCATAGAGTTGAAGCTGTTATAGCTGTAAAGGGTGGGCCAACTCAATATTGAACCCTACGGACTAAGACTGGGATGTCATTAAAGTTCATGTTCAAGTTCGGGAAAGCCAAAAGCCGGCGAGCCGCACATCTTTAATTATAGTGTAAAATGGGTTCATCATAAAGCCTGGTAAATTACAGGGCGTGTACGGCGAGGACGCGGGACGTGTGCTAGTAATAACTGGACAGACCTGATTTATAAGAGCTCCGCCCATTACATTCAGAAAATACATTTTTAAGGTTGGAAAAGAAGTGAGAAAACAAGGGGGACTCATTCATTAAAGCAGATATATAAACTTCACTGCATCTGAGCACCACAAATCAAAAAACACTGTTCAATTAAATTTTATTATTCACCCCCCCCCCCCCCCCCCCATGATTTCTAGCCATGGCCATCTTAAGTAACGAGAGATGATTCATGTAGCATTTACTTCCTGGAATCCATCTGCCCTTATCTCAGGCATGCAGGCAGGAGGGTGTGCTTAGCTGAGAAATCCCCTCCTCCCCTCCTGAAGACTCCTGGGATGTATGATATCGTTTTGGCCTAGGCCAGAAATCAGGATGTAACCGAAGAAATATATATATATAAAAAAAAAAAATCAAAACAAGTAAATAGAGGCAGGTCTGTGCTGTGTAAAATCTCAGGTCAGGATGGACGTATGGAAAAAAATTTCGTCATAGTTTTCGTGAGCATCAATGTTTTCAGTCCAGTGCGACATTATGGCGGACACATCGGACACTTTTGACACTATTTTGGGACCTTTGGCATTTATACACCGATCAGTACTATAAAAATGCACTGATTACTGTATAAATGTCACTGGCAGGGAAGGGGTTAACACTAGGGGGAGATCAAGGGGTTAAGTGTGTTCCCTGTGTGTGTGTTCTAACTGTAGGGGGGGGGGTGGGACTGTCTAAGAGGAGAGAGGGATCGCTGTTTCTACTTAGTATGAACACACAATCTGTCTCCTCTCCCCTGAGAGAAGCGAGATCTGTGTGTTTACACGCACACACACACACAGATCCCGGTTCTCGCTCTGTCGCGAGCAATCGTGGGAGCCTGGCGGTCACCGGGACAGGCGCATCGGCTCCGGGCACACGCTGCCCCTAGTGGCCAAAAAGGCGAAGCGGCGTAACATAACGTCGTTTTCGCCCAGCCGTGCCATTCAGCCGCAGTAAAACTGGGGCGGCTGGTCGGCAAGCGGTTAAAGTTGCAAATCTGTTTGTAAAAAAGCAATATTTTTGTTTGTTTATGAGACTTGGTTTTAATTATAAAGACGTTATATATCGCAACTGCTAAATCTGTGTGTGTAGTGCATGTTCAAACCTTATCCTCTTCTTCAGCGGGCGTTCTGCTTTCAGATAAAAGTGGTTTCAGCGGTGGATTCGCCGCAAGATCACTTTTATCGGGGGGGGGGGGGGGGGCGGGGGAGGGGACCCCCTCCCGCTGCGCTCTGGTCGTCTCTGCTGCTTGCCAGAGCCACCGGTAGCGGCGGAGATGATTGGGTCCTCTCTCCTGTTTGGATGGCTTTGGAGTGAGGGGAAAGATGGCCCCCGCTTGGCCCTATAGCATCAAACATAAAACTTCACTTCCGCCAAATGCTCTTGACCACCTGCTGCCCGCTCACCGCCAAATGACAGGGCACAGAGCGGCCGCTCTCGTGTGCCCTGGGGGGGGGGGCATGCAGCGTGGCGATCACGGCCACGCCACGCTGCTAGGACACGGAGTGACCCCGATCTCTGTAAAGAGCCGCAGCCGCGGCTCTTTAACCATGTGATCGGCTGTGTCCAATCACAGCCGGTCACATGTAAACACGAAGATGCCGGTAATAAAAATGATAATCAGTGCCCTGATTACAATAAAGCGCCCACCAGTGCCAGAAGTGAGTGCCCACCAGTGACAGAAGTGAGTGCCCACCAGTGCCAGCAGTGCGTGCCCACCAGTGCCAGAAGTGAGTGCCCATCAGTGCCAGCAGTGAGCGCCCACCAGTGCCAGAACTGAGTACCCACCAGTGCCAGAAAACAGTGCCCACAAGTGCCAGCAATCAGTATCCATTAGTGATGCCAGTGAGTGCCCACCACTGCTGCCATCAATACCTATCACTGCTGCCCATCAATGCCACCCATAAATGCCCATCAGTGCCCATCAGTGCCCACCAGTGCCACCTATCAGTGCTCATTACTGCCACATATCAGTGCAGCTATCAGCGCCCATCAGTGCCACCTCATCAGCACCCATCAGTGAAGGAGAAAAATTACTTATTTACCAAATTTACTGACAGAAACGTATGCCCCGTACACACAATCGGAAATGCCGCCATGCCTATCCGTGTCACCTATCTGTGCCCACCAGTGCCGCCTATCTGTGCCCACCAGTGCCAACCTATCAGTGCTCATCAGTGCCGCCTCATCAGCGCCCATCTGTGAAGGAGAAAAATTACTTATTTACCAAATTTACTGACAGAAACGTATGCCGCGTACACACGATCGGAAATTCCGTCAGAAAAACTTGGCCGGTTTTTTCGACGGAATTCCGCTCAACACAGGTCAAACTTCGACCGCCAAACCGGTGACGTACAACACTACGACGAGCCGAGAAGCAGGTTCTCTATTTTTCGGTCAGGAAAAGTTCCTATCTGTATGCGATTCGGACGCGCAAAAAACAACGCATGCTCGGGAACAATTTGACGCATGCTCGGAAGCATTGAACGTCATTTTCTCGGCTCGTCGTAGTGTTGTACGTCACCGCGTTCTTGGCGGTCGAAAGTTCAGAGAACTTTTGTGTGACCGTGTGTATGCAAGGCAAGCTTGAGCGGAATTCCGTCGGAAAAACCGGCCAAGTTTTTTCTGACGGAAATTCCGATCGTGTGTACGCGGCATAAGAAAAACTTTTATTTTTTTCGATATTTTCAGTCTTTTTTTTTTGTAGGAAAAAATAAAAAACCCAGGAGTGATTAAATACCAGCAAAAGAAAGCTCTGTTTGTGTGAAGAAAATGATAACAATGTCATATGGGCACAGTGTTGCACGACCGCGCAATTGTCATTCAAAGTGTGACAGCGCTGAAATCTGAAAAATGCCCTGGGCAGGAAGGGGGTGTATGTGCCCGGTATTGAAGCAGTTAAAAGAGACTTTTTTTTTTTTTTCAAAATGACATTTTGTTTTTTTTTTATTGCATTTTAGTGTAAATATGAGACCTGAGATCTTTTTGACACCAGATCTCATATTTAAGAGGACCTGTCATGCTTTTTTTCTATTACAAGGGATGTTTACATTCCTTGTAATAGGAATAAAAGTGACCGATTTTTTTTTAAAAAAAAGGACAGTGTCAAAATAAAAAATAAAAAGTAAAATAAATAAGAAAAAAGAAATTAAAAAAATGTAAAGCGCCCCGTCCCGCCGAGCTCGCGCGCAGAAGCGAACGCATACGTGAGTCGCGCCCGCATATGAAAGCGCTGTTCAAACCACACATGTGAGGTATCGCCGCGATCGTAAGAGCGAGAGCAATAATTCTAGCCCTAGACCTCCTCTGTAACTTAAAACTGGTAACCTGTTGACATTTTTTTAAACGTCGCCTATGGAGATTTTTAAGGATAAAAGTTTGTCGCCATTCCACGAGCGGGCGCAATTTTAAAGGCGTGACATGTTGGGTATTAATTTACTCAGCATAACATTATCTTTCACAATAAAAAAAAAATTGGGCTAACTTTACTGTTGTCTTATTTTTAAATTCCGAAATGTATGTTTTTTCCCCCAAAAAAGTGTGCAAATACGGTGTGACAGAAAGTATTGCAACAACCGCCATTTTATTCTCTGGGGTGTTAGAAAAAAAATATATAATGTTTGGGGGGTTCTAAGTAATTTTCTAGCAAAAAAAAAATTTATTTTAACTTGTAAACATTGAGTCTGAAAAATAGGCCCGGTCCTTAAGTGGTTATAAAAAAATAACAAACATGTCATACTTACCTTCCCTGTGTAATGATTTTGCACAGAGCAGCCCGATTCTCTTCCACTTGGGTCCCCCCAGCTGGCATTCCTGGCTCCTCCCCCTTGACCAGTGCTCCCAATAGCAAGCCACTTGCTATGGGGGCACTGGTGTATACTTGCTCCCGAGCCCTGCTATATGCGTCCATAAGACACATAAAGCTGCAGCTTGGCCACGCCTCCCGCTCTCTCCTCATTGGCTCACTGGCTGTGATTGACAGCAGTGGGAGCCAATGGAGTCAATAAGAAGGGGGAGTCCTGGGACAGCCTCTCGAGAGTCTCTTGTGCACATCACTGGATCGAGAGGGGGCTCAGGTAAGTATTAGCGGGAGCTGTGGGGGGAGCAGCACACAGAAGATTTTTTACCTTCATGCATAGAATGTGTTCTCATTAAAGAGGAGCTTCAGACAGTTTGTAAAGATTTTAATGAATAAAATGACACTTACTTGTCTAGGGACCTAGTGCCATCCTCCCCTGGACCAGTTCTTCACCAGTCTTTGAGACCCGGCACCGGCATGTTTAGTGTAGGAAGTTGGCTGTGACTCCTTGCAGCTTCACAGCTGGTTTCCCACTGCGCATGCTCTGGTCTGAATGATCTGAATGGTCCTGAAACCTCCTGAGACCTGTGACTTGTCCCAAGAGGTTGCTGGTGGGGAATGGGGGAGAGAACTTCAGATCTGAACACCTAGGACAGGGGTGTCAAACTTAATTTCACGGCGGGCACCATCAGCATTATGGTTGCCCATAAAAGGGCCGGTTGTATCGGTAAGACTAGATGTTCAGAGCAAGCGCCCCACCATCATAAGTCAAGAGCCCCCAACCCTCCCTTACATCACAGTGCAACCCCCTTACCCTGTGCTGCTGCCGGGAAGAAGCTGCAGTCAGAGTTGGGAAGCAGAAAGTGCAGAGTCTGGAGGAGAACCCAAGGAGGGCAGGAGTCTGCTGAATGCAGAGAACAGGGAGGAAGGAGACGAGGTGGTGGTGCTGCTGCTGCACAGAAAGGGGCGTGATCTGTAGGCAAAGTTTTGTCCTCTCTGCTGCCGAATGCCAAAACAAGGTGGGGGTGGAGATAAGGGGGGTGCTGCAGCTGCAGGAGAGGGGCGAGGGCCACATGAAATGGCCCGGAGGACCGGATTTAGCCCACGGGCCTTGTGTTTGACACATGTGGCCTAGGAGGTTGGAGCGGAAGTGGGGAGCGAGTACTAGGGGTCGACCGATTATCAGAGCGGACGATTATTGAGGGCCGATAATCACATTTTTCAAATAAGCGGTATCAGTCAGAAACTTACCGATATTACCGATGTTAACGATATTACTGATATTGGTAAGGTCCCGCGTGGCGCTCGCTGCAGTCTCTGCCAATCTCTGTCAGCGGTCCAGCGGGCAGCAGAGATGACATCATCGCTCACTGCTCGCATCATCGCTGTTCCACCTCTACAGCAGAGCCGCGAAGGCTGCTCTTGACAGAGCTGCAGGCGCGGATGAGCAGAGAGATAGTTACGTCATCTCTCACCGCCTGCCCACATGTGGAAGTTTACCCGCTCGGACGCTTCAGGGGAGAGGCTGCCAGAAGTAGTGTAAATAGTGACAAGCTGCATCTGGGTGATAGTGGCAAGTGACATGCTGCATCTGGGTGACAGGTGACAGTGGCAAGTGACATGCTGCATCTGGGTGATAGTGGCAAGTGACATGCTGCATCTGGGTGACAGGTGACAGTGGCAAGTGACATGCTGCATCTGGGTGATAGTGGCAAGTGACATGCTGCATCTGGGTGATAGTGGCAAGTGACGTGCTGCATCTGGGTGACAGGTGACAGTGGCAAGTAAAATGCTGCATCTGGGTGATAGTGGCAAGTGACGTGCTGCATCTGGGTGACAGGTGACAGTGGCAAGTGACTTGCTTCATCTGGGTGACAGGTGACAGTGGCAAGTGACATGGTTACATAGTCCATCAAGTCCAACCTATGTGTGTGATTATATGTCAGTATTGCATTGTATATCCCTGTAGGTTGCGGTCGTTCAGGTGCTCATCTAATAGTTTCTTGAAGCTATCGATGCTCCCCACTGAGACCACCTCCTGTGGAAGGGAATTCCTCATCCTTGCTGCTCTTACAGTAAAGAACCCTCTACGTAGTTTAAGGTTAAACCTCTTTTCTTCTAATTTTAATGAGTGCCCACGTGTCTTGTTAAACTCCCTTCTGAGAAAGAAGTGTTCTCCCTATTGTGGGGTCACCAGTACAGTATTTGTAAATTGAAATCATATCCCCTCTCAAGCGTCTCTTCTCCAGAGACAAAAACTTCAGAGCTCACAACCTTTCCTCATAACTAAGATCCTCCAGACCATTTATTAGCTTATAGCGAAGGTTCGCTGAAAAAAAAAAATATGAAAAGCCAGCAGCTACAAATACTGCAGCTGCTGACTTTTAATATATGGACACTTACCTGTCCAGGGAGCCAGCGATGTCGGCAGCCGAAGCCGGTCCGTCCTTCGGCTCTCGGGTGCTGCCGCCGCCATCCTCAGTGAGGGAATAAGAAAGTGAAGCCGTGCGGCTTCACTTCCTGGTTCCCTACTGCGCATGCGCGAGGCGCGCTGCGCGTCCTCTCAGGTCCCTGCTGTGTTCTACGTCTCACAGAATACAGCGGTGGAGGAGGACAGAGTAGGCGGCGGAAGTGGCGCAGGTCACTGCAAGTGCCGCGGTGATCTATACCGGGAAGTGGGAGCAAATACCTGTATTAGACAAATATCTGCTCCCTCCCCCTCCCCTGAAAGGTGCCAAATGTGACACCGGAGGGGGGGGAGGAATCCAAAAAGTGGAAGTTCCATTTTTGGGTGGAACTCCGCTTTAACAACCAGCTATTGTAGACGTTTTACAAGCCAAAAGCGCTTGTCAACCACACTGCAAAGCGCACCACATAGGGCATTTGTGGGAGCATTTTTAATGCTCATTAAACGCTTATCAACTGCACCTTTTAATGTCATCAACACCATAGACGCGTTTGATAAGTGTCAGTATTTTGAGCCAGTGTGAACAAGCCCATTATCTTTATTTTTTTTCTTATTGTTTGAAAGCCATGGTTATAAGTTCTCATGGACCAGACAGCGGCCATGTTGGCTGAGGGCAAGATCCTAACTCTCCGCTGCTTCGTCAGATTAGGCGACCCTTCAGATTGGGCGACCTGTCATATTTTGTAACGGAAGTGACGTTCCATCGCCGCCATCTTGATACACCCCGCACTCGTCCACAGTATGAGTACAGTGTGAAGGCGGCAAGCGGACATCTTGTTACACCCACCGGAGTCTTGCATTTCACACTTATTTTTAACAGTAAATGGAGCTTATATAGAGAAATTCAGTATTTTAAAATCCGTCTGACTGTTTAGATGTTGAACCTGCTGATATCACAGGTTTGCTAATCTGACAGAACACCGCTGCTTTGGAAATTCAACATCAAAACGGATTTCAAAATACTGAACTTCACTATATAGGCTAAGTTTACTGTTAAAAATAAGTGTTAAATGCAAGACTCCGGTGGGTGTACCAAGATGTCTGCTTCCCGCCTTCTCACTGTATCCTTACCGTGGACGAGTGCGGGGTGTACTAAGATGGCTGCGACATAACGTCATTTCCGTTACAAAAAGTGACGTTTTGCCGAAACACCGCCTCCCTCTAAGCTACTTCCGCTGGGCCGTCTGCTGGCAGAATGGCGCCGCGCAGGCCTCAGTGCTGGCGGAAGTGACGTCGGCAGTAGCGCTGTGGTAGTTTCTGGCAGTGAAGTGCGTCACTTGGAGGGTCGGGAAGCGGCTGCTGGCGGAGGGTTCCCCGGAGGGGGGAAGCAGCGGAGTGCCCGGGATGGATTTCTATAAAGTGATGAAGGTGGCTGCGGCCCAAAGCAGCGGAGATGGCAGCACGGTGAGAGAAAGGGGGGCAGATTGGGGACATATGGGGGGCTGCAGGGAGTCAGTGGGGGAGGGGAGCAATATATATGAGGTGGGGGAAGGGTGTTTTGAATGAAGGGGGCTCATTGGAGACCTGAGGGGGGACTGAGGGCCCTGTACTGACTGGGGGGTGGTGGGTAAGTGGGGGCAGTGTATTGGCATGTGGAGGGGTTAAATGGGGTTCTGTAGTGATGGGGGGACGTCCTGTACTGACCTGGAGGGGGTTGGTAAATGGAGGCCTGTTTTGGCTTGGGGGCTTGGTGAATGGGGGGTCTGTTCTGATATTGGGGGGGGGGTCCTGTACTGATGTGGGGGGGTTGTTAAATGAGGGGGGGTCCTGTACTGACGTGGAAGGGGTTGGTAAATGGGGGGGGGGTCCTGTACTGACGTGGAGGGGGTTGGTAAATGGGGGGGGGGTCCTGTACTGACGTGGAGGGGGTTGGTAAATGGGGGGGGGTCCTGTACTGACGTGGAGGGGGTTGGTAAATGGGGGGGGTCCTGTACTGACGTGGAGGGGGTTGGTAAATGAGGGGGGGTCCTGTACTGATGTGGAAGGGGTTGGTAAATGGGGGGGGGGGTCCTGTACTGACGTGGAGGGGGTTGGTAAATGGGGGGGGGGTCCTGTACTGACGTGGAGGGGGTTGGTAAATGGAGGGGTCCTGTACTGACGTGGAGGGGGTTGGTAAATGGGGGGGGGGTCCTGTACTGACGTGGAGGGGGTTGGTAAATGGGGGGGGGGGGTCCTGTACTGACGTGGAGGGGGTTGGTAAATGGGGGGGGGGGGGTCCTGTTGACGTGGAGGGGGTTGGTAAATGGGGGGGGGTCCTGTACTGACGTGAAGGGGGTTGGTAAATGGGGGGGGGGGGGTCCTGTACTGACGTGGAGGGGGTTGGTAAATGGAGACCTGTATTGGCGGGTTGGTAAATGGGGGTCTTGTACTAACTGGGGGGGTCCTGTACTGACGTGGAGGGGGTTGGTAAATGGGGGGGGGGGGTCCTGTACTGACGTGGAGGGGGTTGGTAAATGGGGGGGTCCTGTACTGACGTGGAGGGGGTTGGTAAATGGGGGGGGGTCCTGTACTGACGTGGAGGGGGTTGGTAAATGGGGGGGTCCTGTACTGACGTGGAGGGGGTTGGTAAATGGGGGGGGGGGTCCTGTACTGACGTGGAGGGGGTTGGTAAATGGGGGGGGGGGTCCTGTACTGACGTGGAGGGGGTTGGTAAATGGGGGGGGGGGGGGTCCTGTTGACGTGGAGGGGGTTGGTAAATGGGGGGGGGGTCCTGTACTGACGTGGAGGGGGTTGGTAAATGGAGACCTGTATTGGCGGGTTGGTAAATGGGGGTCTTGTACTAACTGGGGGGGTCCTGTACTGACGTGGAGGGGGTTGGTAAATGGGGGGGGGGGTCCTGTACTGATGTGGAGGGGGTTGGTAAATGGGGGGGGGTCCTGTACTGATGTGGAGGGGGTTGATAAATGGAGACCTGTATTGGCTTGGGGGGGTTGGTAAATGGGGGTCTTGTATTAACTAGGGGGGGTCCTGTACTGACGTGGAGGGGGTTGGTAAATGGGGGGGGGGGGGTCCTGTACTGATGTGGGGAGTTGGTAAATGGGGGGGTCCTGTACTGATGTGGGGAGTTGGTAAATGGGGGGGTCCTGTACTGATATGGGGGGGTTGTTAAATGAGGGGGGGGTCCTGTACTGACGTGGAAGGGGTTGATAAATGGAGACCTGTATTGGCTTGGGGGTTGGTAAATGGGGGCCTTGTACTAACTGGGGGGGGGTCCTGTACTCACGTGGAGGGGGTTGGTAAATGGGGGGGGTCCTTTACTGATTTGGGGGGTTGGTAAATAGGGGTGGAGGTCCTGTACTGACTTAGCGGGGGTTGGTAAATGGGGGGGTCCTGTACTGACGGGAAGGGGGGTTGGTAAATGGATGCCTGTATTGGCTTGGGGGGTTGGTAAATGGGGGTCTTGTACTAACTGGGGGGAGGGTCCAGTACTGATGTGGAGGGGGTTGGTAAATTGGGGGGTCCTGTACGGATGTGGAGGGGGTGGGGGTCCTGTACTGATGTGGAGGGGGTTGATAGAGACCTGTATTGGCTTGGGGGTTGGTAAATGGGGGCCTTGTACTAACTGGGGGGGGTCCTGTAATGACGTGGAGGGGGTTGGTAAATGGGGGGGGTCCTTTACTGATTGGGGGGGTTGGTAAATAGGGGTGGGGGTCCTGTACTGACTTAGTGGGGGTTGGTAAATGGGGGGGGTCCTGTACTGACGGGAAGGGGGGTTGGTAAATGGATGCGTGTATTGGCTTGGGGGGTTGGTAAATGGGGGTCTTGTACTAACTGGGGGGAGGGTCCAGTACTGATGTGGAGGAGGTTGGTAAATTGGGGGGTCCTGTACGGATGTGGAGGGGGTGGGTAAATGGGGGGGGGGGGGTCCTGTACTGATGTGGAGGGGTTTGATAAATGGAGACCTGTATTGGCTTGGGGGGTTGGTAAATGGAGGTCTTGTACTAACTGGGGGGGTCCTGTACTGACGTGGAGGGGGTTGGTAAATGGGGGGATCCTGTACTGATTGGGGGGGTTGGTAAATAGGGGGGGGGGTCCTGTACTGACTTAGCGGGGGTTGGTAAATGGGGGGGTTCTGTACTGACGGGAAGGGGGGTTGGTAAATAGATGCCTGTATTGGCTTGGGGGGGTTGGTAAATGGGGGTCTTGTACTAACTGGGGGGAGGGTCCTGTACTGGTGTGGGGGGTTGGTAAATGGGGGGGGGGTCCTGTACTGATATGGGGGGGTTGTTAAATGAGAGGGGGTCTTGTACTGACGTGGAAGGGGTTGGTAAATGGGGGGGGGGGGGGGGTCCTGTACTGACGTGGAGGGGGTTGGCAAATGGGGGGGGGGTCCTGTACTGATGTGGAGGGGGTTGGTAAATGGAGACCTGTATTGGCTTGGGGGGTTGGTAAATGGGGGTCTTGTACTGACGTGGAGGGGGTTGGTAAATGGGGGGGGTCCTGTACTGATTGGGGGGGTTGGTAAATAGGGGTGGGGGTCCTGTACTGACTTAGCGGGGGTTGGTAAATGGGGGGGGGTTCCTGTACTGACTTAGCAGGGGTTGGTAAATGGGGGGGGGGTCCTGTACTGACGGGAAGGGGGTTGGTAAATGGATGCCTGTATTGGCTTGGGGGGTTGGTAACTGGGGGGGTCCTGTACTGACGTGGAGGGGGTTGGTAAATGGGGGGGGTCCTGTACTGATATAGGGGGGTCCTGTACTGACGTGGAGGGGGTTGGTAAATGGAGGCCTGTATTGGCTTGGGGGGTTGGTAAATGGGGGGTCCTGTACTGACATGGAGGGGGTTAGTAAATGGGGGGGGTTCCTGTACTGATGTGGGGGGTTGGTAAATGGGGGGGTCCTGTACTGACTTGGCGGGGTTGATAAATGGGGGGGTCCTGTACTGACGTGGAGGGGATTGGTAAATGGAGGCCTGTATTGGCTTGGGGGCTTGGTAAATGGGGGTCTTGTACTGATGTGGAAGGGGTTGGTAAATGGGGGGGGGGTCTGTACTGATTTTGGGGGTCCTGTACTTATGTGGAGGGGGTTGGTAAATGGGGGGGGGTCCTGTACTGATGTGGAGGGGGTTGATAAATGGAGACCTGTATTGGCCTGGGGGGTTGGTAAATGGGGGTCTTGTACTGACGTGGAGTGGGTTGGTAAATGGGGGGGAAGGGGGGTCCTGTACTGACTTGGCAGGGGGTTGGTAAATGGGGGGGGGGGGGGGGTCCTGTACTGACGGGAAGGGGGTTGGTAAATGGAGGCCTGTATTGGCTTGGGGGGGGGGTTGGTAAATGGGGGTCTTGTACTAACTGGGGGGGGTCCTGTACTGACGTGGAGGGGGTTGGTAAATGGGGGGTCCTGTACTGATGTGGGGGGTTTGTAAATGGGGGGGGGTTCTGTACTGATGTTGAGGGGGTTGGTAAATGGGGTGGGGGGGTCCTGTACTGACTTGGCGGGGGTTGATAAATGGGGGGGGGGATGTCTCCTGTACTGGCAGGGAGGGGGTTGGTAAATGGAGACCTGTATTGGCGGGTTGGTAAATGGGGGTCTTGTACTAACTGGGGGGGTCCTGTACTGACGTGGAGGGGGTTGGTAAATGGGGGGGGGTCCTGTACTGATGTGGGGGGGTTGGTAAATGGGGGGGTCCTGTACTGATGTGGGGGTTGGTAAATGGGGGGTCCTGTGCTGACGGGAAGGGGGTTGGTAAATGGGGGGTTCTGTACTGATCTGGGGGGTTCTGTACTGATGTGTAGGGGGTTGGTAAAGGGGGGGGGGTCCTGTACTGACGGGGAGGGGATTAGTAAATGGAGACCTGTATTGGCTTGGGGGGGTTGGTAAATGGGGGTCTTGTACTAACTGGGGGGGGGGGTCTTGTACTGACATGGGGGGGGGGTTGTCTTGTACTGACATGGGGGGGGTTGGTAAATGGGGGGGGGAGGGGGTTGGTAAATGGAGGCCTGTATTGGCTTGGTAAATGGGGTCTTGTACTAACTGGGGGGGGGTGGTAAATGGGGAGGGGGTTGGTAAATCGTCTTGTACTAACTAGGGGGTCCTGTACTGACGTGGAGGGGGTTGGTAAAGGGGGGGGGGGGGTCCTGTATTGACTTGGCGGGGGTTGGTAAATGGGGGGGGGGGGGGGGTCCTGTATTGACTTGGCGGGGGTTGGTAAATGGGGGGGGGGGGTCCTGTATTGACTTGGCGGGGGTTGGTAAATGGGGGGGGGGGGTCCTGTACTGAAGGGAAGCGGGTTGGTAAATGGAGGCCTGTATTGGCTTGGGGGGTTAGTAAATGGGAGTCTTGTACTAACCTGGGAGGGGTCCTGTACTGATGGGGGGGTCCTGTACTGATGGCGGGGTTGGTAAATGGGGGGGTCCTGTACTGACTTGGCGGGGATTGGTAAATGGGGGGGTCCTGTACTGATGGGGGGGGGGGGGTTGGTTGGTAAATGGGAGGGTTCTGTACTGATGTGGAGGGGGTTGGTAAATGGGGGGGGGGGGGGTCCTGTACTGACGAAATGGAGACCTGTATTGGCTTGGGGGGGTTGGTAAATGGGGGTCTTGTACTAACTGGGTGGTCCTGTACTGACGTGGAAGGGGTTGGTAAATGGAGGGGGGGGGGGGTCCTGTACTGACGGGGCGGGGGTTGGTAAATGGAGGCCTGTATTGGCTTGGTAAATGGGGTCTTGTACTAACTGGGGGGGTTGGTAAATGGGGGGGTCTTGTACTGACGGAGAGGGGGTTGGTAAATGGTCTTGTACTAACGAGGGGGTTGGTAAATGGGGGGGGTCCTGTACGGACTGGAAGGGGGTTGGTAAATGGAGGCCTGTATTGGCTTGGGGGGTTGGTAAATGGAGGTCTTGTACTGACTGGGGGAGGGGTCCTGTACTGACGTGGAGGCGGATGGTAAATGGAGGGGGGGGGGGGGGGAGTCCTGTACGGATATGGGGTGGTTGGTAAATGGGGGGGTCTGTACTGATGTGGGGGTGGTTGGTAAATGGGGGGGGGGGGGGTTCTGTACTGATGTGGAGGGGGTTGGTAAATTGGGGGGGGGGGTCCTTTACTGACTTGGCGGGGATTGGTAAATGGGGGGGGGGTCCTGTACTGACGTGGAGGGGGTTGGTAAATGGGGGGGGGGGGGTCCTGTACTGACTTGGCGGGGATTGGTAAATGGGGGGGGGTCCTGTACTGACGTGGAGGGGGTTGGTAAATGGGGGGGGGGGGGGTCCTGTACTGAAATGGGGGGGGGGGTTCTATACCATGTGGAGGGGGTTGGTAAATGGGGGTGGCGGGTCCTGTACTGACGGGGAGGGGGTTGGTAAATGGAGGCCTGTATTGGCTTGGGGGTTGGTAAATGGGGTCTTGTACTGACGGGGAGGGGGTTGGTAAATGGGGGGGGGGTCCTGTACTGATGGGGCGGGGGTTGGTAAATGGGGGGGGGGGGTCCTGTACTGACGGGGAGGGGGTTGGTAAATGGAGGCCTGTATTGGCTTGGGGGTTGGTAAATGGGGTCTTGTACTGACGGGGAGGGGGTTGGTAAATGGGGGGGGGGTCCTGTACTGATGGGGCGGGGGTTGGTAAATGGGGGGGGGGGGGGGGTCCTGTACTGACGGGGAGGGGGTTGGTAAATGGAGGCCTGTATTGGCTTGGGGGTTGGTAAATGGGGTCTTGTACTGACGGGGAGGGGGTTGGTAAATGGTCTTGTAATAACTGGGGGGGGGGGGTCCTGTACTGATGTGGGGGGTGGTAAATGGGGGTGTGGTCCTGTACTGATGTGGGGCGGGGGGTTGGTAAATGGTCTTGTACTAACTGGGGGGGGTCCTGTACTGATGTGGGGGGTGGTAAATGGGGGGGTGGTCCTGTACTGATGTGGGGAGGGGGGGGGTTGGTAAATGGTCCTGTACTAACTGGGGGGGTCCTGTACTGGGTGATATCAGTCTGCTGGGTGACAGTTCCAGTCTTCTCCCTCTTGCAGAGCCATGGCTGCCTCTGGTAGGTCACACAGTGTTGGATCCCCCCTGCCGTGGTTCCTCCCAGCTATTACATCACTAGAGTACCCAGTAGTGGCCAGTAGGTGGAACCACGGCTTGCAGCAGGGGACACCGCTTCCAACACACTCACATAAGTCACTTTTTTTGGGGGGGGGGGGGGGATGGAGTGTGAGGAATCTGCCAATGTTGACTCTCTATCCATGTATACTGTGGGATGTCCTCTTCATCCTTCACAGACTAGTAAGTCCCTCTCCCGGAGTAAGTGTGTGTACAGGAGGTGTCTGCATCCTACTTCCAGGTCGGTGAAGGATGACGATGACAGCGGTGGAAATGTTGGGGGATGGTTGATGGCAGCTCCTCTGGAGAGGATTCCTTCAAGCCATGTGTGATGTATGAATGTTGGTCAGAAGGGTTCAAGCAGCTGTGGATGAAGTAGAATACAGGCTACATCTTCGGGGGAGGGGAACTGTGCCGCTGCGTGGTCTGTCTAGGATATCTACTATTCTTATACACTCACTGGACACTTTATTAGGTACACCTGTTCAATTGCTCGGTAACACAAATTGCTAATCAGCCAATTGCATCGCAGCAACTCAATGCATCTAGACGTGGTGAAGACGACTTGCTGAAGTTCAAACCAAGCATCAAAAAGAGAATTTAAGTGACTTTGAATGTGACATGGTTGTTGGTGACAGACGAGCTGGTCTGAGTATTTTGAAAACTGATCTACTGGAATTTTCACACACAACCATCTCTCGGGTTTACAGAGAATGGTGGGAAAAAGAGAAAATATCCAGTGAGCGGCAGTTGTGTGGAGGAAAATGTCTTGTTGATGTCAGAGGAGAATGGGCAGACTGGTTGGAGATGATTAGAAAAGCAACAGCAATTCAAATAACCACTCGTTACATCCAAGGTATGCAGAATACCATCTCTGAACACACAACACACGGAATCTTGAAGCAGATGGGCTACAGCAGCAGAAGACCACACCGGGTGCCACTCCTGTCAGCTAAGAACAGGAAACTGAGGCTACAATTGGGACAGATCACCAAAACTGGACAACAGAAGACTGGAAAAACGTTGCCTGGTCTGATGAGTCTGGATTTCAGCTGCGACATTCAGATGGTGGGGTCAGAATTTGGTGCATGGATCCATCCTGCCTTGTATCACCGGTTCAGGCTGGTGGTGGGGGTGTAATGGTGTGGGGGATGGGGTATCACCGGTTCAGGCTGGTGGTGGTGGTGTAATGGTGGGGGGAATATTTTCTTGGCACACTTTGGGCCCCTTAGTACCAATTGATCATGGTTTATACACCACGCCCTACCTGAGTATTGTTGCTGACCATGTCCATCCCTTTATGACTACAGTGTCCCCATCTTCTGATGGCTCCTTCCAGCAGGATAATGTCACCATGTCACAAAGCTCCAATCATCTCACCACTGGACAATGAGGTCCCTGTCCTCCAATGGCCTCCACACTCACCACATCGCATCCAATAGAGCACCTTTGGGATGTGGTGGAACGAGAAATTGGCATCATGGATGTGCAGCCGACAAATCTGCAGCAACGGTGTGATGTTATCATGTCACTATGGAGCAAAATCTCTGAGGAATGTTTAGATAACCTTGTTGGATCTATGCCATAAAGAATGAAGGTAAAAGGGGGTCCAACCCGGGACTAGCAAGGGGTCCTAATAAAAATGCCTGTAAAGCTCCTCAGTGTGAAGGGGGTGTTAAGCCGGCCTCACTGTTCTGTGCTGATCTCGGTGGTCCCAGCGCTGTGACCGCACTGTCACCAGCTGCTCCCCGTCACTGATTACAATTGGGAGGCTGTAGGACAGGCGGCTGATCATCTGACCCCTTTGTTACCGTATCGCAGAGATCGTATCGCAGAGATCGTATCGCAGAGATCGTATCGCAGAGATCGTATCGCAGAGATCGTATCGCAGAGATCGTATCGCAGAGATCGTATCGCAGAGATCGTATCGCAGAGATCGTATCGCAGAGATCGTATCATTGATATCCCTCCTATCAGTGTAAAGAACACCTTAAAGCGGACCTAACCTCTTCCATTCAACAGTTTAAAAAAAAAAAAAAAAAAAAGTTCCCAACACACGCTGGCAATGTAACTGTCACATCTGCTTGTGTTCTCAGCCAACTGTCAAACATATCAAATGACCGGAGTCATAACCGATCACATGTGCAGCACCATGGCAGATGAAGATCAGAGGCCAAGATGGGAGCTTCCTTGTCTGAAAACAATAGGAGGGATTAGTTCTGCTTTTAACCTCTTCAGCCCCGGAAGGTTTACCCCCCCCCGCGCTCCTGACCAGGCAATTTTTTGTGATACGCCACTGCTTTACTTTAACTGACAATTGCGCGGTCGTGCGACGTTGTACCCAAACAAAATCGATGTCCTTTTCTTCCCACAAATAGAGCTTTCTTTTGGTGGTATTTGATCACCTCTGCGGTTTTTATTTTTTGCAATATAAACAAAGACTGACAATTTTGGAAAAGAAAAAAAAAATTTTTGCGTTCTTCTATAAAACCTATATCCAATAATATAATGTAAAAAAAAATCAAATTTCTTCATCAATTTAGGCCAATATGTATTCTGCTACATGTTTTTGGTTAAAAAAAAAACCCCAATAAGCGTATAATGATTGGGTTTGCGCAAAAGTTATCACATCTACAAAATAGGGGCGAGATTTATGGAATTTTTTTAATTTATTTTTATTTGTTTTTACTAGTAATGGCGACGATCTGCTAAAATATTTTTTTTTTTTTTTTTTTGCGAGACTGTGATATAGCGGGGGACAAATCTGACACTAATGGCGCGTACACACGGGCGGACTTTTGATCATCAAACATCCGACGGACATTCGACAGAGTTATGACGGACTTGCGAATGACCGGATATGCCCACACATGAGTGGACTTAAGTCCATTCGAAAGTCCGGTTGTTTGTACGTGATGACGTACACCGGACTAAAATAAGGAAGTTTATAGCTAGTAGCCAATAGCTGCCCTTGCGTCCTTTTTTTGTCCGTCGGACTAGCATACAGATGAACGGATTTTTCGATCGGACTCGAGTCCGTCGGAAAGATTTGAAACATGTTCCAAATCTAAAGTCTGTCGCCCACACACGATCGGATTGTCCGACGGATTTGTTCCATCGGACCAGTCCAGTCGGAAGGTCCGCTCGATTGTATGTGGCATAAGTGACACTTTTTTTGGGGACCAGTGACACCAATACAGTTATCAGTGCTAAAAATATGCACTGTCACTGTACTGACACTGGCAGGGAAGAGGTTAACATCATGGGGGTTAAATGTGCTCCTAGGGGGTGTTTGCTAACTGTGTGGAGGGATGGGTTGCACTGTGGGCAGAAAGATCTGTGTTCCGGCTTGTAAACACAAGATCTTCATCTTCCTCTCTCGTCAACGATCGGCGGGTTCTGGGAAACATGGGGTTCACCGGACTCGCTGATTGGCTCTGGCTGTGTCCAATCATAGCGGGAGCGGGTTGCTGGCGGCGTGCACCTCAGACCAGTGCAGGAAATCACATTCAGGTAGGTGATTTCACGCAGGAGGGCTGCCCTGCTGTGGTAAGTTGGCGTGGGGCGCTCCAGAAGCGGTTAAAGGGCTTTTGGGAGCTGGAGGTCAGAGGTGAACCGATCTAAAAGCGGCGGTCATGTGATGCCACAGCCCCAAGTCTTCTCCTCTGTGTACTTCCTGCTTGGGGTCCTCGTTAAGTGATCACATGACTGCATGTTGTGGAGACTTCCTATTGGATGACTGTCAGTGGGGATCTCTAAGGAGAGAGTAGACTGATGTCATCAGGGGCAGTAAGAGAATGGTGGTCCCGGGGCATGGGTGCAGTGCTGGGTTTTTCATACGATATTCGGATCGTGTGTACGGGCCATAAGGCTCCATCCACACTTCTGTGACTTGTCATTAGGGGTGCAACGGATCAAAGAACTCAGTTCGGATCATTCCTCGGATCAGGAGTCACGGTTCGGATCATTTTCGGATCAACAAAAAAAAAATCTCCCCCACTGTAATATCCACAATCTCTGTATTGGCGGGTATATTGGCAGGGTATTGGCAGAGTATTGGCAGGGCATTGCAGAGTATTGGCAGGGCATTGCAGCAGAGCATGGCAGAGTATTGGCACTACTGCCATCCGATCTCTCCCCTCCACTATACAGATCAGTACACAGAGGGGAGAGAGGAACCGGCGTCATGACGCCGGTTTGTTACAAGTGATCGCTCCGTCATATGACGAAGCGATCACGTGCTAAATGGCCACCTGGTGTACCAAGATGGCCGCCGCTCCGGAGCTAGGCCGAAGCCGCGGCCTTTCCTATGGCCGAGGCCACAGAGCGCTCCGCGGATCGCGGGTGTCCCGTACGGATCAACCTCCGCGGATCGGATCACGGATCGATGACGATCCGTTGCACCCCTACTTGTCATGCATCTTTGGACCCCAAAGTCGCATGACAAGTCGCACCCCCATGTTCCCCCATTGAGTACCGGTCATATCTGTGCAACTTAAAGTCTCAGCAAATTTATAGTCGTTCCTGCACTACTTTGGTCTGACTTTCATGCAACTTGAGGGTCCTAGACTTCAATGTAAACCCTGAAAAGGCACATTTGTGTGATATACATGCGACTTTGTAGAGCACAGACCATCCCATTGGTCAAAGTCGCACTGTAAAGTTGCAATGGAAATCGCACGATTTTAAAGTTGCACAAGTGTAATCGGACTCTTAGTCTACAAGTAATTATACAGTCAGACTGTAATGTGTGGCCGGCTACAGACTGGATTTGCAGCTTCCCGTACTATTTCCTCAAAGCAATAATGTGTGTTTTTGGTTGGTTTTTGTATTTAGTATGTTAGAAATCTAACATGTGAAATGTATAAATTCCCCGCCATGATGGATCTTCTTCCAGTTCACACTTCTTCATCCCTGTTTTTAGGACGCAGGTTGTCCTTCAGAATCAGCAGCTGTTCCGTCAGTCCAGGTAATGGCGGAGAGGACTCGGCCCGCATGGTGGATTGGCAGCGCTGCAGAGTGTGTGAGACTAACAGCTGGGATTGTGGCGTCTGCGGATCACGCTATTGGCTGACAGCTGAGCCTCAGCAGTTCATGTTACACGTCTTTGTATTTTGTTGCACGCTTTGGATAGAAACCCGGCACTGCAACTGTAATAATAAGAAATGTATAATTTATAAAAAGGGTTATAAAGCTGGGACGGTGCTGCTCAGAGGATGAGTAATGTTTGCTTGTACACGAGGCGCTGTGTGTAGGGTGGGGGGGGGAGGGGTGGTGCTTCGTCAGCAGCTGACTGGCCAAATCATCTGTTGGCTCCGTAGTCTCCCAGCGACCTGTTGTTGTGCAGAAGAGCCGGAGAGCTATTTTCAGCCGTTGTCAGCTCTGCTGTTCTGTGAATTAACTTCATTGCTAATCCTTCCTCTAGTAAAGCGGGTTTAGGGAAGAAGGTGTTTTATATTATTATATCCCAAAAAATCTTTTCCTGCTAATTCATTTAGGGCATGATCATGCTTGTTTGTTTAATAATGAACCGTGTTTTTATTGTGTATTTTTTAGTGCTTGAGGATTTTGTGTAGTGAATTGGAGTGTTTTAATGCATTGCTGAGTGTTTTTTATTTTGCATGAAAAGTGCATTTAAAAAAATGGTCTCAAAACTGCGGCCCCGGGGCCAGATGTAGCCCTTTTTGCTACCCTTTATCCAATCCCTGGGACACTTATCCTCCCACTGATACCAGCAATGGGGCGCTATTCCTGTCACTGATAATGGCAGTGGGGCACTATTCTTGTCAGTGATGCCAGAAATGGGGCGCTATGCCTCCCCGCCGATACCTGCAGTGGGGCGCTATGCCTCTCCGCCGATACCGGCAGTGGGGCGCTATGCCTCCCCGCCGATACCGGCAGTGGGGCGCTATGCCTCCCCGCCGATACCGGCAGTGGGGCGCTATGCCTCCCCGCCGATACCGGCAGTGGGGCGCTATGCCTCCCCGCCGATACCGGCAGTGGGGCGCTATGCCTCCCCGCCGATACCGGCAGTGGGGCGCTATGCCTCCCCGCCGATACCGGCAGTGGGGCGCTATGCCTCCCCGCCGATACCGGCAGTGGGGCGCTATGCCTCCCCGCCGATACCGGCAGTGGGGCGCTATGCCTCCCCGCCGATACCGGCAGTGGGGCGCTATGCCTCCCCGCCGATACCGGCAGTGGGGCGCTATGCCTCCCCGCCGATACCGGCAGTGGGGCGCTATGCCTCCCCGCCGATACCGGCAGTGGGGCGCTATGCCTCCCCGCCGATACCGGCAGTGGGGCGCTATGCCTCCCCGCCGATACCGGCAGTGGGGCGCTATGCCTCCCCGCCGATACCGGCAGTGGGGCGCTATGCCTCCCCGCCGATACCGGCAGTGGGGCGCTATGCCTCCCCGCCGATACCGGCAGTGGGGCGCTATGCCTCCCCGCCGATACCGGCAGTGGGGCGCTATGCCTCCCCGCCGATACCGGCAGTGGGGCGCTATGCCTCCCCGCCGATACCGGCAGTGGGGCGCTATGCCTCCCCGCCGATACCGGCAGTGGGGCGCTATGCCTCCCCGCCGATACCGGCAGTGGGGCGCTATGCCTCCCCGCCGATACCGGCAGTGGGGCGCTATGCCTCCCCGCCGATACCGGCAGTGGGGCGCTATGCCTCCCCGCCGATACCGGCAGTGGGGCGCTATGCCTCCCATTAAAAACCAATGATGAGAAATTACTCGCTCCTAATGATAGCAGTGCATCATCTACTCCCACCAGCCACAGTCTGACCCTCCTAAAGCATGAAGGACAGTAAACTGGCCCTTTTGTTTAGAAAGTTTTTTTCGCTCTCTCGCACTCTTCCCCCCCCCCCCCCGCAAAGGGTTAAATGCTCATCAAGGGGGTAGAGGTGTAAGGTGATATACTTCACTTTATAGCTCTCCTTCCCCCTGACTCTCTGGGTTGTGGGCAGTCCCTTGCCATGCTCATACACATCGTGTGACTGCCGGGACAGACGGGTCACACAGATGGAAGCCTGCCGGATTGAGGAGTAAGGTATTACATATTATTCCTCTACCTCTAAGACATAATGAGCATTTAACCCCTGAAATGCAATTCCTGAAGTTGGGATTTACAGTGAGTGGTAAATGCTTAAATCTTAGTGTCATATTTAATGTCCTTTTTAAATAGTTCCAAGTTTGCCCAAACAAACTATTTACTGCACTAACAGGTGCACTTACTGGGAGCCCTGTATTATTTGTATGTGCTCTTGGCTACATAGAGCTGGGATGTCAAACTCCATTTCATGATGTGCAGCATCAGAAATATTGTTGCCCTCAAAGGGCCGGTTGTATCTGGGGTGCACTACGTACAGAGTGCAGAGTTCAGGACTTCGCTATGTAATAGGTGCATTGCTTGCAGGGTTCAGGACTCCACTAGGTGCATTGCATGCAGAGTTTAGGCGGGCGCTACGTACAGAGTGCAGGGTTAAGGCGGGCGCTACAGGTAGGGTCCAGAGTGCAGCGTTCAGGGGTTACTGAGTTTGTAACCCCAACCCCCCCCCCCAATAAAGCTTTCTCGCATCTTTCACCTACCTTGGCCCAGCTGTAGTACCTCCCTGTGTAGGCGACTTTACTACCTGTGTATTTGCAGGGAGGTCGTTCTTTCTCTTGGATCAGGCATGTTCAAAGTCCGGCCCGCTTTCTGGTTTAATGCAACCCCACTGGAAATTTGGATATATCTTTTGTGGCCCCCAACGAATCCCAGAGCGCCGCGCTTCCTGCCCCATCCATACTGGAGGGGACAGGGAGGGGGGCGGAATGAGTGCCATCAGATCACATACAGGAGAATCTCCTGTTTACTTGGTGGTTTCTGTAATAAGAAGTCCCGTTTCCTGGGCTGGCATTGGATGACTGTTCTGTCTATCATAGGAGGCGGGACTTTGTATTAAAGAGGCCACCGAGTAAACAGGAGATTCTCCTGTATTTAATCTGTTGGCGCTCGTCCCACACCCCCCCTCCCTGTCCCCTCCGAGGCTGCAGATGGGCATGGGACAGGCTGCACTGATGGCACTGGTGAGGCTGCATTCATTGGCACTGACCCTTTTTTTGCTTCAGTTCATTAAAAAAAAAATTTTTTCCTGAAACCTCCCTCTTAAAGTATAGGTGTGTGTTTTACGCCGATAAATACGGTATATCCAAATAACACGCCCAAGCTCATCCTTGGACTCTTCACCACACAAAGCCACAGAGGCAAGAGAGTTCTTGTTGGGCTGTGTATTAGTTTGATTTGCATTTATTTTTAATGGTTCAAAGAATGTCAGGCAAAATGGTCGGCCCTCGCGCATGTTCACTTCATCAAAGGCCTGGAGGGCTACATCCTGCCCGCGGGCCTTGTGTTTGACATACATGACATATCCAGCACTGTGCTCCGGCAGTGGGAGTAGACCTACCTGTCTCATTAAAGCGGAGTTCCAGCCAAAAATGGAACTTCCGCTTTAAGGGAGGTGACCCCCCCTGACATGCCACATTTGGCATGTCTTTTTTTTTTTTGGGGGGGGGGGGGGAGCCAGTACCCTTTTTTTCAGAGGGTCCGAGCTCCCACTTCCTCCTGGCGCACTGCGGCACCAGAAGGGAGATCACCTCTCCCCCCTCCCTCTCAGCAATCATCTGGGACACGTTACAGGTCCCCGATGATTGCCCGGCCAGTCATGGCATGCGCAGTGGGTGCCTGCCTGTGAAGGCACAGATGGGCGCCCACAGTTACAATGCTGGCGCCGCAGAGATATATATATGTGTGTGTGTGTGTGTGTGTGTGTATATATATATATATGTATGTATGTATGTATGCGTGTATATAATGTATTATTAGAACAAAATAGGCTGAGAGCTGCTCAGTCATTCACAGGAAACTTTGTATTCTGTGAATGAATACAAAGCTTCCCCTGATTGACTGGGGCAGGCGGATGTCATCACAAACTCCGCCTCAGCCGATCAGAGGAAGCTTTGTATTTATTCATAGAATACGAAGCTTTACGTGAATGGCTGGCAGAGCTTCACCTGTCTCTATTTTGAGTGACATGGGAAGTTGCTATATACAGTTAATACAGGGCGCCCAGCAAGTGCACCTGTTAGTGCAGTAAATAGTTTTTTGGCCTAAAGGAGCTATTTAAAGGGACATTTAAATGTGGTGTTGGTGTTGATGCACATGTGCACTGACATATGTTGTGCTGTGGAAACCCATTTATTTTGAATAGACTTTTAATAAACCACAAAACATGAGAACATGCCCTACTTTTAGGCAATGAAGCAGGAATACTTGTGTGTTGTAATTCAGGCGCATTTGTTTTTGCTATATATGCGCATTGAGGCTCCCTTTAGCATGAATAGCAAAGCACCACTTTATTCATGAATCACATGTTGCAGGATCAGGTGTTTGGATATGACTCTAGCCCAGGTGTCTTTTATGTATCTTTTATAAGATATACACACATGCAAATACTATGTAATATATGTGACCAAATGCAAAGGCATTTCTCTGCCAATCAGGGTTAGCCTGTTCTCTGTGTGCTAATGTGGTTTTCCTCCGGGTACTCCCATTGCCACCCGCATTCCAAAGACATGCTGGCAGGTTAATGGGCTCCAGTCTATATTGGCCCCTAGTATGTATCTGTGATGGGGACTTGATCGAGGGCAGGGGCTGATGTGACTGTACAGTATACTCATAGTAGTCATCTCCTATAGCGGCCTTTTTCAATCAGGATGCCCAGGTACCCTGGGGGGGGGGGGGGGGGGGCCCTTGAGGTTTCTTCAGGGGTGCCTTGGCAAAATGCCTAAAAATTGCCCAAAATACAAGCCAGTGAGTGGAACAAGCCACAGATTTTTATTGTGCGCCATTACAACCACCTATCTGCTGGCGTCCTAACGATTGATGACATCAGTTAATAAGGAGAATGACGGTTGCCTGCACAGTATCCTTTTTGACCCTCCCCTGCCCCTCTCTATCCGCACTGGGGTCACATTAGCTGAGTGATGAAGAGAAACTGAGCGAGAAGAGAAACTGAGGGAGAAGAGAAACATTGGAATACTAGTCAGTACCAGTGTTCTAAAGTGTATTTGCTTTGGTAGAATAAATCGCCTCTAACGCTGGGCATCCTATGTGTGTGGTTGTTGCTGCGTTTATGTAAAACTATTAGAATAGTTTTTTACCTGTTAGAATGGGGTGCTTTGAGACTGCCCCATAATTTTAAAGGGTGCTTTGACTGGAAAAAGGTCGAGTAACACTGATCTATAGGAAGGGTGTTTAACTAGTTCTGGATTGCCATGGATGGCTGCCATAACCCCCGGTATTTTTCTCCACAGCGCGCAGTCCGCTGTAAGATAAAAGTGGTCTCCGCTGCAAATTCACCAGGAGATCACTTTTATGGGTGGTGGGAGAGGTGACTTTATTGTGCTCCTTACACTTTTTTGCATTTAAAAAAAAAATAAAAATTTATTTTCCCCAAAAATTGCATTTGTAAGACGATGGTACAAAGTATTGCAACGACTGCCATTTTATTCTCTAAGGTGTCTGAAAGAAAAAAATATATATGTTTGGGGGGTTCTAAGTAATTTTCTAGCCAAAAAAAAAAATGATTTTAACTTGTAAACATCAAGTGTAAAAAAATAGGCTTGGTCCTTAAAGCGGAGTTCCACCCAAAAATGGAACTTCCACTTTAAGATTAGGTTCCCCCCTGACATGCCACATTGGGCATGTCCATTTTTTTGAGGGGGAGCGGAGACCCTCTTTTTAGAGGATTCCAGCTCCCACTTTCTCCCTGGCACCGAAAGTAAGTTCACCTCTCCCCTTCTCCCTCTCGGCAATCATCTGGGACACGTCACAGGTCTCAGATGAATGCCCTGCCTGTCATGGCGAACAGCTCGCGCATGCGCAGTGGGTGCCCGCTGTGAAGTCACAGCCGGTTGCCCACAGTTACAATGCCGGCGCCGCAGAGAGGAGGGGGAGACAAGCGGGGCTTCGTTCCTGGATCCCAGGACAGGTAAGTGTCCGATTATTAAAAGTCAGCAGCTGCAGTATTTGTAGCTGCTTACTTTTTTTATTTTTTTTTTATTTTTATTTTTTAAGCAGAACTTGCTTTAACAAAAAACCCAAAGGTGAGTAAATACCACCAAAAGCTCGATCAGTGTAAAAAAAAAAAAAAAAAATTATAAAAATTTTATTTGCATACAATGTTCCATGGCTGAGTAATTGTCATTCAAAATGCAACAGTGCTGAAAGCTGGCCTGGGCAGGAAGGGGGTGAAAGTGCCCGGTATTGAAGTGGTTAAAGGACCACTAATGAGCATGATCCAATCCAACACACCACTAGCATTGCTTAAAGCCATTAGCCAAAGTGTAATTGGAATTTGACCTATATGTTAGATTTCAACCAGGTGACCCCACCATTGAGCTTCACCCCGACTTGATCAAACATAGTGGCATAAAAGTTATGGTTGGGGTTTCCTATTAGGGTTTTCCCCTTGAAGAACAAGTTTAGGGTTATAGTAAGGGTTTGGTTTCAGGTTAGGTTTTCCCATTAGGATTAGGGGGCTATGGTTATGGTTTCCTCTTGAAGAACAAGTTTAGGGTTATGCTTTCCCGTTAGGATTAGTGGGTTATGGTTATGGTTTTCTCCTTGAAGAACAAGTTTAGGGTTATGCTTTCCCATTAGGGGTAGGGTTTTCCCCTTGAAGAACAAGTTAGGGTTTCCAGTTAGGGTTAATTAAAAATATTTTAAAAATTCCAATTAAAATTTGCATAAAAGAAAAATTGAATTACACATACAGCTTTAAAAAAAATTAAACAAATTCTAATCAATTGCAATTTAAAAATTAAATATATAAAAAAAGTGCAATTAAATTTTGCATAAAAGACAAAATAAATTTAAAAAAAATGAAAATACATATACAGCTTATAATAAAAAAATAAACAAATATACTAATTGCAACTTAAAAATTAAGTATATTTAAAAAATTGCATTTTTTCCTCACATATGCTTATTATGGGATCCATAGTAAAAGCACTAAAATTGAGGTAGATACAAGTACACCGCTGCTCTCTCAGCTGCTGCTACTCACTCTGGTCTCACAGAATGGCTGAAATAATTTAACCTCCTGACGTCCGCGCTATAGCCGAATGACGGCCACAGCGCGGACCTACATTCCCGGGAGGCCGTCGTATGACGGCCTCCCCTGTGCACGCGCCTCCCCTGTGCACGCGCCGGGCGCGATGTGATCACCGAGTCACTGAGACTCGGCTGATCACCGATCCGAGTAAGGGGCCGGTCCCAGCCCCTTACCATGTGATCAGCTGTCAGCCAATGACAGCTGATCACATGATGTAAACAAAAAGATCGGTAATCGTTTTTTTTTTTGTTTGTTTTTTTTTACTCACGCTGACAGCGTGAGTAGAAAAAAAAGCCGATTACCGGCTGGGATGGAAGAGGCACATCTGCCTCATCAGTGCCGATTACTAGTGCCAATTTAAAAGAGCCCACAGTGCCTCCTAGCAGTGCCCACAGTGCCACCTATCAATGCCCACCTGTAGTGTCAATCAGTGCCACCTGGCAGTGCTGCCCATCTCTGCCACCCATCAGTGCCCATCTCTGCCACCCATCAGTGCCCATCTCTGCCACCCATCAGTGCCCATCTCTGCCGCCCATCAGTGCCCATCTCTGCCGCCCATCAGTGCCCATCTCTGCCGCCCATCAGTGCCCATCTCTGCCGCCCATCAGTGCCCATCTCTGCCGCCCATCAGTGCCCATCTCTGCCGCCCATCAGTGCCCATCTCTGCCGCCCATCAGTGCCCATCTCTGCCGCCCATCAGTGCCCATCTCTGCCGCCCATCAGTGCCCATCTCTGCCGCCCATCAGTGCCCATCTCTGCCGCCCATCAGTGCCCATCTCTGCCGCCCATCAGTGCCCATCACTGCCTCCTCATCAGCGTACATCAATGAAGGAGAAAAATTACCCATTTTAAATTTTTTTTTATAAAAAAATAAAAAAAAATGTTCAAAAAAATTCAGTTTTTTTACATTTTTTTAACAAAAAGTAAAAACTGCAGAGGTGATCAAATACCACCAAAAGAAAGCTCTATTTGTGGTGAAAAAATGATAAAAATTTCATTTGGGTACAGTGTTGTATGACCGCGCAATTGTAATTCAAAGTGCATCAGCGCTGAAAGCTGAAAATTGGTCTGGATAGGAGGGGGGTTTAAGTGCCCTGTAAGCAAGTGGTTAAATAATACTGTTTTTTTTGGGCTTTGGGAGGGTCCTATGATATCACCTTAAATAAACGCTTCTAGATGCAAACGCGGCATTCAAAACGGGCATTTTTTGAACGCCGTTTTTAAGCTGTCAAATTTGTTCAGAGGAGGTTGCCTCAGCGTCCCGTGTACATTAAGCCTAAGGGCTCTTTCACACAGACGATCCGTATGTCCGTTTTTCATCCTTCCGTTTTCGGGTGCAAAACGGACATACATGTACCCCTATGGAATAGCAGATGTCAGCGGATGAACGTCCGCTGACATCCGACCCGCTCCGATCCGAAAAAGTGTAACGGAGGAAAACCCTACTTTTCCATCCGTTATTGGATCGGGTGACGACGGACTCTACGGTCCGTCATCATCCTATCCCCCATAGCGGAGAGCGGCGCTCTGACAGGTCCGTCACTGCACGGTGTGCAGCAACAGACCTGTCATCTTCCTGCTCAGCTGGGATCGGCGGAGCGATCCCTGCTGAGCAAGCGGATGTTCACGGGGCGGATCATCACTGAGCCAGGAAAGTAGCCGATCAGACTGATCTGTGTCTGATCAACTGAATTGGGGGGGGCAGAGAAGAGATTTGGGGTCTAATAGACCCCAGATCTCTTTATTAAGAGGACCTGTTGTGGCCTGTGGCGTCACAAGGGATGTTGTTCATCTCCTGTGATGGCAATAAAGTTATTACAAAAAAGACAGTGTAAGAAATGGTTTTGGATAAAATAAAAATGTTTAAAATGCCTAGATCCCCCACCCCCCGTGCTTATGCGCAAATGCATACGTAAGTCCCATGTACATGTGTAAACGGCGATCGCACCACATGTGTGAGGTATCGTTACGAATGTTAGAGCAATAATTCGAGGGCCAGACCTCTGTAGCCCTAAATGGATAACCTGTAAAAAATTGAAAGCGCCGCCTATGGAGAATTTTAAGTACTGTAGTTTGGCGCCATTCCAAGGGCACATGCAAAAGCGTGACTTTGGGTATCTACTCGGCATAACATCTTTTACATTTTACCGCCAAAAAATTGGCTATTTGTGTGCAATAAAATTAGTGTATTTTTTTTAAAATACAAATTGGGCTTTGCAAATTTTTTTTTTTTTTTTTTTTGTGCTATAGGGCCTCTGCTTAAAAAATATGTATGTTTGGGGGTTCTAAAGTAATTTTGTGGCAAAAAATTTTAGATTTTCATGTGCCAGTATTGGCCCGGTTGGCAAGTGGTTAATAGTCTATGAAAATTATCTTATTGCTACCAATACCAAATAGTGACTGTCTTAAAAAAAAAAAAACCTTGCCTCAGATGAAGCTGGCATGATGCAATGTGTATATACTGTATATTTGATTTGGGTAGGGGGTGGAGATATTACATATTTTATTTCTTGGTTTCGATATGCTTTAGTCACACCGGGACAGACACGACACTCAGTTCTGGTTTTGAATTGAGTTAGAATTTCTGCACAGGAATACAGGTGGCTTTTTAAAACTGAAACTTTACAGTACTGATAGGTTTACTTTCAGATTTTATTCATTTCAGAAGTGAACTTGAAGAATGTGGTGATCAGTCTGTGGGGAAATTTAGGCTTTTTTTTTTTTTTTTAAACCTTTGTTTATTTAAAAGTTGGTTAAATAATCAAAAAAAAAAAAAATGGTAGTATGACATCTGAACGAGTGATGCTTGTCAGCATTTATGATCGAATTGAATAAAGAATTACAGTTTATGTGAACTGCATCGGCTCATCCATACTTGAATGTTATATAAAGCAGCAGTTTTGTAATGCGGGTAATAGAGCGTAGCGGCTGTGTGCGATGTGCTGATGACAGCATTTCATCATGAATAGCAGCAGGTGTGTCCCCGAGGATGTCTGGGCCTGCCATA